>JAJOOO010008964.1:0-11993 GCA_029582685.1 Solanum piurae
AGGGTCAAGGGGGTCCATTCGAATATATTTCAACAAAAAAATTACATGATTTATACATGATTAAAATTTTGAACTCCATCAATAAAAATATTGATTCTGCCACTGAAACATATATCAAAACTTATTTGTGATTCTCACATTGTATGTTGAATAAAACTGTAGATAAATGATGTAAATACACAAATTAAGATATCATAATCTTTATAAATTCTTTACCATTTAAAAAAAATACAAAAATTCCGTCTCGGATATATCTCTTCCATTAAGTATGTATCATTGCAATGTATCCAACAACCACAAAGAATATATATCCAAGAGCAATGAAAAATCCAGAATTTTTATAATTATAAAAACTTTCGAAATAAGATATAATTAACCCCAAGATGTATAAAATTTCTGTACTTTATACTAATTATATCTCAATCTCATTTAAATTGAAACATAGGCCTTAGCACTACCCTACCCTTATTGAAAGAGGCCCAAATTGAAAAACAAAAGGAGGAGGCCCAAATGTGAAAGAAAAGAAGATGGACAGGGGCATCTCAAACCTGTACACATATTTCACCCAAAATTGCAAAAATAAATAAATTAATCGATATTCGATATTTGGTTTGAAATTAAAAAATCTGGCATTTGTATCAAGAAGCTCCATTTTATGGGTAAGCGCTACTAGAGCTGTTAAAATGGGCTGGCCCAACCCAATCCAATCCAACCTTAACGGACTAGAGAGTTAAATGAGTTGGGACGGGCTGACCCTTTTAATTAAAGGGCCTATAAAATAGCCCAACCCAGCCCTAAGCGGGCCATGGGTTGGGACGGGTTGACCCTTCAACCAAAAAACAGACAACATTTTCCTCCTAGAATGGATACGAACGTTGATGTCCGATAAACACGACATCAATACATACATAAACTTATTCATGAATTACACATACTTCAGTGAATATTTACAAAATAAATACATAATAGCCAAGATACAACATTCATAAGATTCATCAGAGCAAAAAAATATTACATGATCACTATTTTCATAAACAAGACAATAAAGGAGAAGTGAAAAATTAGGCATAAAAACAAAAGTAAAAAAGATCAAAGATTCATAGTTATAATGGAGTAATGGACTTGGGCTAATAAGAAATTTTAGTGGGCTAATGACCCTAAAATGTAAAAGATATGTAAAAAAATATAGTCTTGATTTTATATTAATATTTTAAAAATATTTATTGATAAAATCTTAACAAATAAAACACTACTTAAAATATATATAATAAATATTTTTTTAAATCACAGCACGCGGGCTGGCCTCTGAGGCTTGCAGGTTGGGCCTACGAGGCCAGCAGACCAAATGAGACTGGGCTAAAAAGCATCGTTCCTAAATGGACTGAAAAAATTGAATCCAACCCCATTTAATTCAAGGATTGAATTAGACCGACCTAGCGGCCAAACCCATTTTGATAGCTCTAAGAGCTACCTACAAAAAAAGAATAACAATGACATAAGCCTATCTTTCCAAATTAACAGTAAGAGGAGGGTGACCTCTGTTGCATAAAATTGAATCCCACTATGTTACTCCTTTCGTCCACTTTCATTTGTGATTTGTTCACTATATTAAAAGATGTTAGTTCTTACTTGTGTAATTTAGAAAATTAAGAGATAATTTATCATTTAGTTTCTAATTTATCTTTATTATTAACTATTGTCATTTTTTAAGTATACTAAGTCCAATACTTTTGTACTTTGACATGATCGTCTGGGACATCCTAGATCTATAATAATGAGACGAATTATAGAAAACTCAAATGAGTGTCCATTAAAGAACCTGAAGATTCTTTTAAATGATGAATTCTATTGTACTACTTGTAATCAACGGAAGTTATTTGTGTGACGATCGCCAACAAATGTTCAGATTGAGTCCCTGCATTCTTGGAACGTTTACATAGGGACATTCATGGGTCTATTCATCCACCAAGTGGGTTGTTTAGATACTTTATGATCCTAATGCTTCTTCGAATGATCTCATGTGTGTTTATTGTCATTTCACAACTTGACGTTTGCAAATTTAATGGTACAAATAATATGGTACGAATATAATTTTTTGATATTGGATCAAGTCTATTCACTTTGATAATGCTGCAAAGTTTTTATTCCAAGCATTTAATAATTATTGTCTATCGATTGGGATAATCATTGAACACCATATAGCTCATGTTTACACTCAAAATAATCTTGATTCATCATGGTATCATCTTGATTCACACATTTCTATTTGTGGGCAAAGTACAAAAAAATATTCACTTGCAGAAAAATATAAATCAATTAAATGCCAAACACATTTACTAATTTAAAAAGAATTATCAAATAATATATTATGATAGATCGTTGGGTTCTAAAGATCGAAATCCTAAAAAAATAAAAATAAATGGTCAAGATATCATTACAAAAAAAAATCTCTAGCAAGACTCTCTCCCAAGGTCTCTTTGCATAGAAGACATCGAGCGTATTAAGTAGTAAGGAAATAACAATATTTCAAGGCAAAATAAAATTTGGACAAAAATATCGTTACTAAACACATAAAATTTTATAAAGGTTTGACCTTATAAATCATTTTTTTAGTTTTGCACTTATAAAAACTTAAACCCTATTGAATCATTTCTTGATATTGAGTTTATAAAAATTTGAACCATATCAATCGTTCCTTGACTTTGAACTTATAAAGTTTGAACCTCATGAATCGTTTTTAAATTTCATGAATCATTCATGAAATTTATAACTCCAACAAATTCTTGAACTCTATGAATCATTCCTCGAATTCCAACCATGAAATTTTAGTTGAGGGTATTTTTATCTAAAACTTTTTCTATATATCAAAAAGTGGTAAAATGTTAGTAACTTTTAAAATAATGATTATTACTTAAAAACAGATATTAAATTATGTATTCTCCTTTACTTAGGTACTATAACAAGAGGTTTTGAACCTGCACTTGTGAGGTCAAAAATTATTTATGTAGTATATATGGACCATATATAAAAAAGAAGGAATATAGATAGCATTATTGAACAAACTTTTAATAATTAGATTACATTTATTATTGGTTTATTCATTTCCATCATCAAAATCCTTTAATTGTTTATTCAACTTGATGATATACAACTAAGTAGTAGCCCCTACTGTAAATAATTTCCAGGTCTGTTTTTTTTGTGTTTAAAATTAACATAAAAAGGATTTAATTTCGTCCACACAATAATTAATGAATTTAAATAACTGAGAACTAGTACATATATATACTTTGCCTTAAAATGAATTTTATAATATTCAGCATCCTACTATAGCCTACTTAGTTATTTTGGTCTACTTTTTACAGCTTTGTAGAGATGTTAATTAAGTGAATTAGGCACAAAAATCCGTGATGCATTAATGTTTTGTGATTTTTAGACCTTAGTGTGGGGGTCGATATTGAGGGCAAGTCAAAGATACAACTTAAACATTTATTTGTAACTTGTTTAGGGCTCGTTTGATAAAGTGTATGAAATTCGTTGAATAAAGTGAATTAATAATGTAGAGACTATTTTTATTAGTATTATTGTTTATTTATGAGAAATTTTTGCAAATAGCCATTATGATAAATTTAATTATGCTCTGTAGCTATGCTTTGCATATTTACTGGGTATAGCTACAACTTAAGCTGTCTCATTTGTATAATTCGCGGGTACGTTTGTAAAATGAGTTATTTTTTTGTATAAACTCAAAATAACGAATTTATACAAACACAAACATTTGAACTTTAAACAGTTACACAAATTATATTATACAAAATTAAATTATAAAAAAGTTATACAAATTATATTACAAATTGCGAATTATACAAATGTGCGAATTATACAAACTCGAAACCCCAGCCCATGTAATTATCACTGAATGTTGGTCGCGAGGGGTAATTAACTAAAACTATGGCTATGATGACTAATTAACTAGTATATGCTTGCTTAACCATGTAATTTTCATTTTATTTATTGATTTAATATATTAAAAATAACATGCATTAAATATATATTTTTTAAATTGTTTGCTTACAATTATATATCCTCCATATAGTTAGCTTTGTACACAAAAATATGTTTATGCGTGTATCAAAAACTCTTGTATTGCCAAAATCATGACTTTCAATGTACTAGTTATACATAAGATAATACCAAGTAGGTTATTATATTTTTTTGGAAACTCCAGAATACACGTAGTTGCTATAACTCTGTTCGTCACTAACTCACCGTGTTATGGCCTGCGCTACAACATCTGTTCGTCACCGTGCAATGATCTGCAAACTACACAGGGACGTAAATTATATTAGGCATGACTCAATGTAGAAGACATGAAGAGAGAGATCAATCCTGAAACATCTACGTGGATGACCACCCTCTAAACCAACTGAAACATCTTGAAGGACCTAAATAGGATATATTAGAAAATTATACCAAGCAAGGGATTAATATATAACATCAAAATTCATATATGCATTATTTTCACTAATACATTTTAGCAAACGACTCTAATTAAGAAAGTCATAAATCATGAAACAACACCTTAACTCTCTTCCAACTTTCATATAACTCCCTCAGAAAAGAACCAAGACAGAAAAGTTAAGTGCCTTCTTCGTCCTAACATAACATGTAGAGTTGGTAAAGGGGAAAGACTGGTTTAAATTAAATAATTTTTGGTAAATCAGAAATTATTTTAAAAAGATAGTCCTAGACCTCCTACATACATAGAAAAGAAACATTAATTCCTCCCTTTATTTTTTTCTAGTTTAAAGAAGGGTAAAAGTAGAACTATGTTTGGTAAAGTAAGGCCTAGCCCCTTTTATTTATATTGATTCGTGAGTTTTTTTATTTTTTATTTTTAATAAAACGCCTTTGCGGGGAAAAAGTAGAATTATGTTGCTAAATAAAGAGTCTAGTGTTAGTAACACCAAGAGATAAATGTTCCTAGTATATTAACTACCAATTATTTTGAAAAACCCTATGTATGTCTTCATATGTAATCCATCATCAAGCCATGGCAAGTCAAATTGTATAAGCTCTTAATTAGGGTTTATGCACCTGGAAGTAGTTCTTTCATCGCATATTAGTTGTTTATGTTACTAAATATAGTTGACCTAATTACAAAATTAAGATAGAATTTATTATATTTTTCCAATTTTATCCTTACAATTAGTAATTCTTTTTTAAAGTATGAACCAATTTGTAAAGTTTTTTTTAAAAAATCTTGAGTAAATCAGTAAAACTATCCTTCATGTTTATGATTTTTTAATAAGCGTGTAATTAAAGAGAAAGTGGAAAACTAATATAGAACGGAGAGATAATTTTATTAAACCTCATGGTTTATCAAAAAAATATTCTGTTTATAAGAAATATTTTCTTCCCACATAGAATAATAAATTGCACATAAACTGTAAATATTGTCTACTACAATATAATGTTACAACACACATACTGTTGGTTTTTCAGTATAAACATAATATCCACATTTTAGATACATTAGCTCTTGAACAATATAATATGGATGGAGACAAGTTAAATGCATGTAATTTTACCTTGTAATCACAATCAGTGGCGGAGCCACCCTATTATAAGGGGGTATCCGACCCCCCTTCGACGGAAAATTATATGATTTATACATGGTTAAAATAATTTTTTAGATATATATAGTAGATGTCGAACACCCTTCGGCTACTTCGTGTGTCCATTTTTTTAAATTTTGAATCCCCTTATTGAAAATTCTGGCTCCGCCACTGATCACAATTCTCATACACATATAAAACATATATATACTTCCTCCAAACCAAAACATTGGATGTTTATTCTTGGGAACATGAATTAAGAATGCCAATTAAGAAATTCACTTTACTCCTAAAAATTAAAAGGGATTTCTTTATCAAATATTTAATTATAAATAATCGAATCTAACAAGTTAAGTTAAGACGTATGTCAATCACCTCATCACAATTCAATTATTTTAACAAAAATCCTTAATCAGGATCTTCTTTCTTTTTAGGTTGACATAATTATCATTAGATTTGTACATAGAATAGGAATATATCAATAGCTTATATATCTAAAATGTGGATAAATAAAAAAATTCTTGCTCATAAGTTTAAATAGTTTTAATACTTTTAAAATACTTGACACGTGGCATTAATTATATACCCAACAATTTTACGGGCTAAGACACTAACATTTATCTTGGAAATTCTCTATTATTAATCTTTAGCTTCGATTGTTTTGAGTTTTGAAGGTCTTTTATTTAGTTATAGGCAATTTTACCTAGTTTTATAGAATTAAAATAATTGTCCGTTGTTATATTTAGGTAAGAAAAAAATTAATAAATCAGACAAGAAAATATAAAGAACCGAAAACAATTATGTAATGCCTAAAATAGTTGGTTTTATATATATAAGGACTGTTGAAAATTGAAATTAATATTGCGGCTGCTTCATTTATTAGTGTTATACGTGCTTGAAAGGAAAAAAATAAAATTTTACCAAAAAAAATTTTCAAAATAAATCTTGTACTTTATGTCAACAGTTAGTCATCAATAGTTACTGCTATAATACTAGGTGCCAACACTATGTATAATTCGAATGTGATAATAATTTCTGAAAAAATTGAAGGATATTTGATTTGATATGGTTCTAGATGTAGATGATGAAGGGGTGTTAATTAGTCGTTTGATTTGATGGATTATTTTGAAAAATTGTCATATTAATTTTTCATATTTTCAATGATGTATAATTAAAATTTAAAAAAAATTAATCTGTCCTAATCATTTTGGTTTCTCTTTGAGTTAGGTATATATGTTCGGTTAATTTTTAATTTTTTAAACGTCATCTAATAGCTTTTGCAATTGATAAAATTTGATAAAAATGGTTTGTAGGCTATTACACAGTGAGGTTTACCCAGTGCGCACAAAATGCTCACCACAGAGTGCTCACCCGAAGGGCAGAGACTGTGACAGAGATTGTAGCGGCTGCAGATTATTCTGGGTTCCAAATTTTTTTTACATAAAATGAAAGCATGTTTTCCTTTATAATATTCTACTATACCAATTTAGAGGAGAAATATAATTATTATTTTACTATTATCGCTAGTATTATGAAGAGACATATGAAAATTTATATTAATTTAAATTGGAATCTATAATTGATTTCATTAAAAAATTAAATTTGTGTACTTTAACATTATTTGTAATATCGATATCTTAATTTGTTCTGAGTTAACACTTCAATTTATAAACTGATTATTTTGACATTTTCAAAATTTATATGTCATATTTTTTTAAGGTATCCTCAAAACATAATGGAAATAAGTTGGAATGTGTAGTTTTTGATTGAGGCTAAATTGAGGTGTTCATTTATGCACTCGTAGAATTAAAAATATTTAATTACCAGCTCAAAATTAATTTAAATATTTATTTATATATTATACCTTAATTAAATTTTTCATGACAAACTTTCTTGGACATATTTTCATGAAAAATGCATATAACTTAAACAAGGCCGATACCTTACACCAAAGTAGGATGATAATGGCAGAGAGGGCCAGAGTGCATTAATATATGTATCAGGCTATCAGCTTTACATATCATTAGTATCTTATTTGATATACTTTTTAATTTATCATTAGTTATACACTGTTTTTGATATTATGTTATGTATTACTAATGTATACAAGTTTATGGCAATTGCAATGCAAAAAGTTCTTATTCAGTTATTTATACGTTAGTATAATTAAAGGTATAATTATTTATTGATTTTTTTAAAATATTTTTTTTATTATATTTGTGGAGGATATTTTAAAAATAATATATTTTTTATATAAATATTGTAATGCATGCTATTTTTAATATAACAAATGAAATATTGCATTAGGAATAAACTCACATGCTCCTTTTGTCCCAATTTATGTGATACTTTTCATTTTTCGAGAATCAAAATAGTTTAAGTTTGATCGTGAATTTGCGCATGAAATCTTCAAAAAAAATTAAATGAAATTTATATATTTATAAACTATGTAAAAAGTACTATAAGACAAAATAATTGACAATTCAAAATATTTAAAAGATATATGAAAAATTCATGGTCAAAGATAGATTTGTTTAAATCTCAAAATTCAAAAAGTGCCACATAAATTGAGACGGAGGGAGTAACTAATATCAATATTAATAATATATTATATTCACCACTATTCTTAAAAACAAATATTGAAGTCACCCATAAATTTGGCGCGAATTATTAGTTTGATCCATAAACTATTGACAATCTTAGAAACACTCATCTACTGAATTAACTGAATTCATTTAAATACACACTTGATCTTGCCACATGGGTGAAATACACCTTAAATTCTCACCAAGTTTAGAGTGTTTTCAACACTTGATCTCTCGACTTTTTATTAATAGTCTCACGCTCCTACAAGAGTTTGAGACCACTTTTACTATATCATATAATAGATCGACAGTGTATTTAAGATTGTCTATAATTCAGAAACAAAACTAACAATTCACGCTAAATTTAAAAATATTTTTAATACTTCTCTCTTATTCGTATACAACCTATCAAACGATACGAGAAACTTTTAAGTTTGTACTGCAACTGTAGCAGTAAAGAGAGAGAGAGAAGAGTTGTGGTGCTTTTTATCCTTGGCGGCGTTTGCAGAGCTGTAATATATATAATTCTACCTTTTCTATTACTGTTCCCTCCCTCCCTCACTTCCTCTCCATAATTCTTTTTACAAGCAATCCTTTTTCTCTTCCACCTCTCTAAACTTGCTCTACTTTTAAATTCACATTTTTTTCTTTATATATACACATACATATAGAGCAAAAAAACACAAATGCACTACTTTGTTTTTCATCAACTCTAATTTTGTAAAGCCAAAAAAAAAAAAAAAATCCTTTTTTGAGACCATAAATGAAGAAATCTAAGGGATACAAACATCATATTTGTGTCATAAGTTGGTGCACTTTTGTGTTATGGATTGTGATTAATCACTAATCATAATCAACAACAACAATATGGCTAATTTCTTTTCATTAGGTGGCAACCAAGAACAACAACATCAAGAAATTAGCAGCAGCCAAGCAATAGTACCCACAGATCAGAGTAATAATTGGTTTTTGTACAGAAATGATCATCACCATCATCATAATCAAGAAATACCCAACACTTACAAAGGCTTCGAGTTATGGCAAAGTGGTAGCACTCCTCAACACCAACCAGAACAACAACAACAACAACAGTTTCGTCATCCAATTTATCCTTTGCAAGATCTTTATTCCACTGATGTTGGATTAGGTGTCGGGCCAAGCCGAAGTGGCTTTGATATATCTGCAGGTGATCATCAGAAACAACAGATTCAGAATTTAAACTTTATCTATTCAGTACTTTCTAAAGTACTTATAGATCTATAATTTAAATTTGATAGATTTATTATTTATGTTCTAAAGAATTCACAACATTTTGCAATTAGGGATTTCAAAACGTATTTATTGAAGTATGTTAAGATTCCCACGCTTGAAAGGATCTTCCCTTTTCCTTCATGAGCTAGTTTTTGGGGTTGAATTAGGTTCATGTGTCATATATTTACATGGTATCAGAGTCAGACTCATCCGAATTCTTTGTTCACCGATGTTGGGCTCCCCATATTATAGTGTCCACGCTCTAGTTAACCGATGTTGCCCCCCCGCCCCCCATATTATAGTGTCCATGCTCTAGTTAACGAGGTTTGCGCGTGCGAGAGAGTGTTAAGAATTTGAAAAAGGATGAGAATTTGGTCTCATTATATAGACTTGAACAATCCTTCCTTCATGAGCTAGCTAGTTTTTGAGGTTGAGTTCTACTAGATGTAATATCTTTTTAAAGTATATGTTCTTGAGTTAGCTAGATTCATGATTTATAATTGAGGATCTTATAATATTTATGTTCTCACTATGAACCATAGCAACGAAACTATATAGTACTATTTGTTACACCTCTCTCTCTATATATATACACGATGTGTAAAAACATATTAAATTCAGTTGAATCTGTTGCTAAAAGGCGGGATGGGGATTATTATTGTGCAGGTGATCATGAGGCGTCGAGGTCGGGATTCATGATGATGAGGAGTGGTGGAGGAGGAATAAGTTGCCAAGATTGTGGGAACCAAGCAAAGAAAGATTGTCAACATATGAGGTGTAGGACTTGTTGTAAGAGTAGAGGGTTTCAGTGTCAAACTCATGTGAAAAGTACTTGGGTTCCAGCATCTAAAAGGAGAGAAAGGCAACAACAACTTACTGCTTTGCAGCAACAACCACAACAACAAGGACATAATAATAATAATAAGCATAAAAGGCATAGAGAGGATCCAAGTGCTTCTTCTCTTGTTTCTACTCGTTTACCTTCAAACACTAATGGTAAAGTACTTCACGTCTTTCTTCCCTTTTCATTGCTCCGTCTGTTTTAATTTAAGGGTCTTAGTTTGACTGAACATAAATAGAATATTAAAATTGAAAAATGTAGAGAAATATTTAAATTGAAACGGAGGAAGTAATATTATTATTTTTTATCACAGAAAAACATAGAGTCTTGAGATTCATCATGTAAAGAAGATTAATTGATTGCCTAAATGAATTCTATATAAAGTAAGTCTAGAGAAAAGAGACCCTATTGTAAATTCGTCAGCTTTTTCTTTTTCTATTTGTCATTCTCTTCTTCCATCATCACTCTTAATTCTTTTTTATTTCTCTACAAAAGATTGACAAAAATCCGTAATGAAATATATTAAAATTTTGAGTTTATGAGTTTTTAATTCCAGTTTATACAAAGTGTGAATAAATGATTTATATGTATTAACAAATTAGCAAAACTAAAATTCTAGTTGCACCCTCAATTTCTTTCTCCTAGACCTACGTATATTATATTTATCTCGATCCTAAAAAAAAAACCTTTATTCTTGATTTTAATTTTCTTCAACAAAAAAAAATAAAAATTCTGAAATAATAACTATTAGTTGAGTGATCATTTGAGAAATCAACTCTCCAATATAATTTATGTATAATAATTCAT
This sequence comes from Solanum piurae, assembly GCA_029582685.1. Classification (NCBI taxonomy): domain Eukaryota; kingdom Viridiplantae; phylum Streptophyta; class Magnoliopsida; order Solanales; family Solanaceae; genus Solanum; species Solanum piurae. Next base: position 11,100 of record JAJOOO010008964.1, read on the forward strand.
AATTGGTGTTATATATCACTGTCATTAGTATTGGAATTAACGGATCATTAACTTTTATATATATATGTACTACTTCCTACATTTCAATTTGTTTGACTTACATTTCTTTTTAGTTCGATTAAAAAATGACTCTTTTTCTAGCAACTCTTTTAGTCTCAACTTTTCACATGAAATATTTAAAACCACAAGATTAAAGGGTATTTTGGTATATTTGACATATTTTTAGTTTTAGACCACAAAATTCAAAAATGTTCTTTGCTTTATTAAATTTCATGTCAAGTCAAAATGGTAAAACAATATTATGGTAGATATTTATTTGCAATACATTAGTCCAAACCTAATTTTGTACATGGAACTTAATGTATGTAATGTACCTTTATTAATGTTTTTTAGGGTTAGAAGTAGGAAAATTTCCAGCAAAAGTACGTACAAGTGCTGTATTTCAGTGTATTCAAATGAGCTCAATTGACGATGATGAAGATCAATTAGCATATCAAGCTGCTGTGAGCATTGGTGGACATGTGTTCAAAGGAATTTTATATGATCAAGGTCATGAAAGTCAGTACAATAACATGGTTGCAGCCGGAGGCGATACGTCTTCTGGTGGTAGTGCTGGAGTTCAGCACCACCACCATAATTCCGCTGCAGTGGCTACCGCCACTACTACAAGTGGTGGCGAAGGTACTGCAGCGGGTCCCTCAAATTTTCTAGACCCTTCTTTATTTCCAGCTCCACTTAGCACTTTTATGGTAGCTGGTACGCAATTTTTTTCACCTTCAAGATCTCCCTAATCATCATCAATATAGTATAATCACTGAATATTGATATTGAGGTTTCTATTTTTTATGTGAAGAGATTCTAGGAACAATAGGAAAAAAGGAGAAAAATGAAGGG
>JAJOOO010008965.1:0-13877 GCA_029582685.1 Solanum piurae
AGATTTCCTATCCAAACATAGTCATAGACAAGATATTATTCAACATTATTACACTCACAATCAACTGCCAAATGCAGCAAGAGGTAGTTATATTCTCGAGAAAATGGGAGTTCAAAGTTTCAGAAGAAAAAAATTGAAAAGGATTAAAAAACCTCAATGACTAGCATTGTGGTTTTGTCAGTATCCTTTTCAACGGGACTATGTCTTAACTAGGTATAGTTGTTTTGAATAGGTCTTTACTTTATTCTTCCTGTGTAAGGGGAGAGTCTCCCTTATTTATGTTTTCCTAGTATCTTTGTATTGAGAGGAGTCCTCTCCTTAGGTGCTTAGCTGTAGGTTTATCTTTCTAGTATGGGGATAAGTAGATTAACCTTAGTAGGTAGGTCGATTCATGAACCACCATAGGATCGGAGGTTAGGTTTATGTCCCCCTCCTTGTATAGTTTTAAATTTATATATGTTAAGGCCAGGGGGTGTTGCTAAGCCCCTGACCCCTCGAAGGGTCGTTCAAATAAAATAAAAAAATAAAAAAACCCTAAATACTAAACTCTAAACCCTAAACCCTAAACATTAAACCCTAAACCCTAAACCCTAAACCCTAAACCCTAAACCCTAAACCCTAAACCCTAAACCCTAAACCCTAAACTCTAAACCCTAGACCCTAAACCCTAAATCCTAAACCCTAAACCCGAAACCCTAAACCCGAAACCGTAAACCGTAAACCCTAACCCTAAACCATTAATCCATAAACCCTAAATGCTAACCTCTAAACCCAAAATCCTAAACCCTAAACACTAAACCATAAACTCTAAACCCTAAACCCGAAACCCTAAACATAAACCTAAACTCTAAACCATAAATCAAATATCTAATCTCTAAACCCTAACCCCAAAACGCTAAACCCTAAACCCTAAACCCTAAATCTTAAACTCTAAACCCTACACCCTACACCCTAAATACTAAATCATAAACCCAAAACCGTAAACCTTAAACCATAAACCCCAAACCCTAACCCTAAACACTAAACCCTCAACCCTAAACCCTAAATCCTAAACATTAAATCCTAAATCCTAAACCCGAAACCCTAAACCCTTAACCGTAATTGCTAAACCCTAACCCTAACCCTAAACTCAAAACACTAGAACTTAAACCCTAAACCCTAAACCCTAAACACTAAATCCTAAACCCTAAACCCTAAACCCTAGATCCTAAACCATAAACCCTAATTCGCAAATCCTAAACCCTAAACTCTAACCCTAAACCCTAAACCCTAAACCCTAAATCCTAAACTCTAAACACTATACCCTAAACTGGAAACCCTAAACCCTAAACCCTAACCCTAAACCATTAATCCATAAATCCTAAACACTAACCCCTAAACCCTAAACCCTTCAACCCAAAATCCTAAACACTAAACCCTAAACACTTAAAAATAAACTCTAAACCATAAACCTTAAACTCTAAACCCAGAACCCTAAACCCTAGACTTAGAACCTTAAAGCCTAATATTAAAACACTAAACCCTAAACCCTAAACCATAAAGCCTAAACCCTAAACCGTAAACCCTCAATCATAAACTCCTAACCCTAAACCCTAAACACTAAACCCTAACCTCAAACCTAAACTCTATGCTATAAATCCAAACACTAAACCGTAAACCCTAAATACTAAACTCTAAACCCTAATCCCTAAACCCTAAACTCTATATCCTAAACTCTAAACCCTAATCCCTAATCCTAAACCTAAAACCCTAAATCCTAAACCATAAACCCTAAACCCTAAATCCTAAACCTTAAACTCTATACCCTAAACCCTAAATCCTAAACCATAAACCCTTAACCCAAAACTCTAGACCCTAAACCCTATACCCAAACCCTAAACCCAAAACCCTAATCCCTAAACCATAAACCCAAAACCCTAATCCCTAAACCATAAACCCTAAACCCAAAATTCTAAACCCTAAATCCAAAACCCTAAACCCAAAATTCTAAACCCTAAATCCAAAACCCTAAACACTAATCCCTAATCCTTAATTTCTAAACCCTAACGCTAAACCTCAACATGTTTTATTGTTGGGTAACTTCGTTGGAGGTGTTTGGACATTTTTCTCTCTTTCCATGGGCTTCAGACATATTCCAATCACCCTTAAGAAACCCTAAACACTAAACTCTAAACCTTAAACCCTAAACCCTAAATCCTAAACCCTAACCTTAAATTCTAAACCCTAAACCCTAAACCCTAAACCCTAAACCCTATCCCTAAACCATTAATCCTAAACCCTAAACCTAAACCCTAAACCATGAACCCTAAACCCTAAATCCTAAACTCAAAACCTTAAACCCTAAACCCTAAACCCTAAACATAAACCCTAAACCCTAAAACCTAAACCCAAAACCCTAAATCCTAAACTCCAAACCCTAAACCCTAAACCCTAAACCCTAAACATTAAACCATAAACCATAAACCATAAACCCTAAACTCAAAACCCTAAATCCTAAACCCTAAACCCTAATGTGGCGACCTGAGCCTACACCCCAGACGTGACATGGCGTATAAGACTCTGAAAAGCCTCATACAAGCCTTATAGCATTCATAACATAAGATAATCAAAATAGTGCAGAATTAAAACTCTTTTCATCCATACAATCAAAAATCAACATTTAAAAAGTGGAAGTCTACTTGTCTCACATGGCCATCTAAAAACAATCTTTGAATCAAAAGTAGGGACACGACCCTTTACAATAGAAAGTCTAAAAGTATCTAATACAATGAAAGACATGAAACTTCAAAAGTACTTGTCCTCAGATCCATGAGTACATACCACAAGTCTTGGAAGAACTCAATCCAAGCTTCAACTAGGAGAACTCAACTCACTTGCCGGAACCTACACTTTGTAGTAAGAATAGAAGAAAATGACATTTTGGTTAAAACCCATGCATATGACAATTGTGGTAAGTATGATAGCCATGCAAAAACCATGCTCAAAAAGGACATTTTGGTTAAAACCCATGCATATGCTAATTTTTGAGAAAATATCATGAACTTTAGCAAAAGGCATAAGATACAAGTATATTCATAATATAAGACATTTCATCACATTAGAACATAATCAACATATAAGTGATGAGTCCTCGATTTGGACTCATTTAGGGCTTTATTTTAACAAAATCAGTGTCCTCAAATGCATATTTTGTGCCAATGTATGATGTAAATCCTTGAATTTCAGGTATTCGGATTTAGGAATAATGCATGGACACTATTGATCAAGAAGGGAACAAAGCAAGCTAAATGAATGAAGAAATGAAGACCTGATGATCGTCGATATCATTCTGCGAATCGCCAAATTGCCAAGATACCGCCTAAAGTTACAGAATGCTGGAGTTAAAATGGGTGTGAATTCGGTGAGCAAAATTTCTATTCGGCGTGTCGGTGATCTAGTCGGTGAAGGACAACCAGGTCACCAAAAGTGCTGAAGAATATCCAAGAAAGTGATGATGGGCGAGATAGAGGGAAAAAGGGTGAATCATGGAGTTATTCAGCAATCCCGACCTGGATCGCCTAAAGTTACAGTAGCCAGACCAAGAAGAAGTGAAAAAATAAAGGCGAGATGAAGAACAATCGGCAAATCATCAATCTGTCAGTGACACCCAACCTACCTCGACGAATGGACTTAAGCAGCGACACATCATACTTGTTTAAATTAGTTTTGGCTAGAGAGAGATTCATTCAGAAATGGGAGGAAAAACCTAATTAGAGAGAAAACATTACCAAAGGCTTTTGAGAGTGATTTTATCTAGATTTTTGTTAGGGATTTTGTAATAGAGAAAAATTTTAGTTGATTTCCTCATATAATACTCATTTTTGTATTCAACTATGGGAATGAGGATGGATGTTGATTTTTCTACTTTTGATATGAGAGGCTAAAACCATTCTCTTGAGGTTTTGACTATGAACCCAATTGTTGAGTTTTCCTAAGTGGGTATTGTTGAATTGTAAATAATGAGGTTAATTTGAAGTGGGTCTGAGTTGCTACTGTGTTTTTAAGTTGGTTTGCATATTTAGTATAACTAATTTCGTGTTGTGAGCTTACTCGAGAGACAAGCACAAAACCAAGGTAGCAATCTTATCATCCTAAGTAGTGGGTTACCCGAATTTCAGCTCGAGAGAGTGAAATAGGAAATCTATCCTTTGTATCCAGCTTGAGAGAGTGGATTTAATGAGGAGAAAGGGTTGGGCATCTTCTGATTACTGTTGAATTTTGAGTGAATTCATCATAGAAAAGGTAATTGTTCGATAGAAAGTTATCTTATATATGGCCCGACCTATTCACAACAAATTACCCTAGTGTTAGTATCAACATTCACCCTCTAAAGTAAAATTCAACAATTGGCCGGTCAATTCCCCAAGTTCTACTTTAATATTTGTTTATTTTGTGTTGATTCGTGAAATTGGAGTGAAATTTGACATTTGAAACTATAACCATAAAGGCGTAACAAGTGTTTCATTGAAGAAATTGTTGTCACAACTTAATCTTCAAATTTGAAGGAAAAACTACTCCCTTGGGACTCGACCCCAACTCACTTAGTTGGGTTATATTATTATTGAACGATCGCTGATGCTTAGTATTAGATGAAGTATATTTGATAGCGTTTATCAAAATGGCGTCGCTGCCGGGGAGGAGCGTTACTTAGAATTCTTTGATTGAGGATTTGACACTATCAAATTTGTTGGCCGTAGTTGAATTGGCTTTGGCTGGTTTGTGTATGAGTTGGTTGGACTACGTAGAAGTGAACATGAGTGAAGAAGAGATGAATGATAGCCAAGCAGGGCATCAGGATGGTATAAATGATCTTAATAGTGTCTACAACCCAGCTCAATTAGGTGGAATGGGTGCAATTTGCATCCTGCAAGTGGATGAGAATGCGATGTTTGAAGTCACTAACATCACTCTTCACTTACTCTAAATGAGGGGACTATATGGAGGGCTAGATCACAAAGACCCACATGAGTATGTAAGAAATTTTACAGAGGTTTGCAGTCCTTTTACATTCAAAAATGTGTCACAATACTCAATCCGGATGCGGTTATTCCCACTGTTCTTAACGGGAGAAGCTAATAAGTGGTTAGCCGAGTTACCATACAATTTTGTCATATCATGGGAGGAGTTGATTATAGAATTTAACACAAGGTTCTTTCCTTCATCAAGGATGATGAAACTTAGAGACGAAATTCAAGGTTTCAAGCGACGGGAGGGGGAACCCATCCATGAAACGTGGGTGAGGTTTAAGAAACTCCTACTTAAATGCTCAACTCATGGTTTACCAAATGAATTGTTACTTCAATATTTTTATCGAAGTCGTGATTCGGTTAATAAAGAAGTGGCTGATTAATTGGTATGAGGAGGAATAATGTTACAATCATTTGAGGTATCTTCATGTCTTCTTGATGACATGACTAGAATAAACCAAGCGTGGTACACCAAAGAGGATCAAGTATCTCCAATTTGTTTTAGACTAACGGAAGAACAACTTGATAAAGAGAGAGAGAGAGAGGGATGTAAACATCAAGAAGATGTTGACCTTAATGGAATTTCTACAAGAGCACATGAAGGGGACCTATGGAGTGTTTAGAATTGAGGAGGGTTCTTCTTCCGGTTACTCAAGACCGGGGGAGAATCAAGGTTAGAACTCCAAGAGATATGAGGAGGTTTTCCACCCACGCTATCGACAGCGAGGCGGAAATCAAGGTAGGAACTATCACAAGGGAGAAGAACAAAAGAGATCCTATCAGGATTGGGCTGAGCAAAATAATTATTGGAGAAGGGAAGATGATTACAATGATAACCATACTCACTCAAGTGAAAGCCCAAAATCAAAAGGGAGTGCAAGTAGTCCCCGGGTGAATGACTTGTTCTCACGCATAGTTGATAAGGTTGAAGGTTCGAATGATTTGTTGAAAGGGATGAAAGATGATTTTCATCGTTGAACAATAAAGAAAACTCTCATGCCGATGCCATCAAGATACTTGAAGGACAATTGAGCTTATTATCAACTCAATTGAAACCACAGATGACGCTGGAAGATGACGCTAGAGGGTTGGTTGTACTTACTCATAGCGGAAAGGTGGAAATAGTTAATGTGATGGGAAATGAAGATGCTCAAAAGCATGAAGAAGATAAAGGCATGGAGGAACAAGAGTTACTTAGCCATCGCAACATTTCCAAAGAACCACAAAAGGGAGTGGAACAACATGTTCAAATTCCAAAAGTCATGCAACCTCTGCCCAAAATACCTCCCCCATTTCCCCAACGTTTGAAGAAGAAGAATGAAGATGAGAAGTTCAAGAAGTTCTTATCAGTCTTTAAGACATTGTCAATTAATCTCCCCCTTGTAGAGGCATTATTAGAAATGCCAGGATATGCCAAGTTCATGAAAGAGTTAGTCAAAAAGAAAAAGAGCTTGGATTTTGAGATAATTGAAGTTTCCCATAGTTGCAATGTCATTCTGACTAAGGAGTTGATAAAAAAGATAGAGGATCATGGGGAATTCACAATTCCTTACACCATTGGCATGCTCTAGTTCGCTAAAGCTTTATGCGATTTGGGGGCAAGCATCAACTTGATGCCCTATGCGATCTACAAACAACATATGTTGGGTGAACCAAAGGCAACCACAATGAGACTCTTAATGGCTGACCGTTCACTCAAACATCCCGTGGGGATACTTTATGACATTTTGTTGAAGGTTGATGGGTTCATTTTTCTAGCCGATTTTGTCATTCTTCATTGTGAAATAGATGCTGAAATTCCCATTATTTTGGGAATACCATTCTTAGCAACCGGAAGAGCATTGATGGATGTTGAATGCAGAGAGTTGAAGTTTTGGGTGAACGAAGATGAAGTAACCTTCAATGTTTGTAAGTCAATGAAACACCCAAGTGATATTCATGTGGTGTCTACCATTGATGTTATCGATAAGGCGGTGGCTAGCGTGATCCATTTGATGTGCATGAGTGAACCTCTTGAAGTCATGCTTGCTAACTATGATGAATTTGAAATTCAAGGTTATGAAGAGGTAGTAACTACTCTTTCAGGTTTAGGAGGATATTCAAAGACTCCATTGAAATTGGACATTGATTTGAAAAATAGAGAGAGTCCTCCCGCAAAGCCATCAACAGAAGAACCACCACATCTGGAATTAAAAGCACTTCCCCCCATCTCCGGTATGCTTTCTTGGGGGCAAATAACACTCTACCGGTAATTATTCCGGCTGACTTGCTTGAATGGTAGGAGAAATTATTTCTTGAGGCATTACGAAGGTATATCAAAGCTATAGGTTGGACCATAGCTGATATAGTGGGCATTCCTCCCGATATTTGTACTCATAAAATTCATCTTGATAGTCAGTGTAAACCAAGTGTTGAACATCAACAGAGATTGAACCTACCAATTTAAGAAATAGTGAAAAAGGAGATAATAATGTAGTTAGACGCAAGTGTGATCTACCCTATTGCTGATAGCAAATGGGTAAGCCCGGTGTAATGTGTGCCAAAAAAAGGGGGTATCACAGTGGTCCCAGATGAAAAGGGGGAACTTGTGTCTATGAGGTCGGTGACCGAATGGAGGGTATGCATGGATTACCAAAAGTTCAACTCATGGACTGAAAAAGATCACTTCCCCATGCCCTTCATGGATCAAATGCTTGATCGACTCTCAGAAAGGGTTGGTATTACTTTTTGGATGGGTATTCCAGTTACAACCAAATCTCCATTGCACCAGAAGACCAAGATAAAACCACCTTCACATTCCCCTATTGGACTTTTGCCTTTAAAAGGATGCCATTCGGATTATGCAATGCCCCGGCAACCTTCCAACATTGCATGCTATTGATTTTTGCCGACATGATAAAAGATTCAATAAACGTATTTATGGATGACTTCTCAGTTGTGGGTGACACTTTTAAGACACTCTTAGAAAACTTAGGACAAGTTCTCCAAAGATGTGTCGAGAAAAACTTGGTCCTCAACTGGTAAAAGTGTCACTTCATGGTTAAAGAAGGAATAGTACTTGGTCACAAGGTGTCGCAAAAGGGACTGGAGGTTGATAAAGCAAAGATTGAAGTGATTGAGAAATTACCACTGCCAATTTTGGTAAAGGGAGTTCGTAGTTTCTTAGGACATGCCGGTTTCTACCGAAGGTTCTCAAAAACTTCTCAAAGATTGCACATTATTTATGCAAACTCTTAGAGAAGGAGGTGAAATTCCAATTTAATGATGCTTGTATGGTGGCTTTCCGATGCTTGACGGAGAAATTAGTATATACCCCAGTCATTATTAGTCCTGATTGGTCAGAATCTTTCGAAGTAATATGTGATGCAAGTGGAACAACATTGGGTGTTGTGCTGGGGAAGAAACGCTACAAACTTTTTCACCCAATTTATTATGCAAGTAAGACTCTAAAAAGTTCTCAACATAACCATACCGTTACTGAGCAAGAGTTGCCTACGGTAGTCTATGCATTTGAGAAATTTTAGGAATACTTGTTAGGCACTAAAGTAATTGTTCGCACTGATCATGTTGCACTCCGTTACCTAATGGCAAAGAAGGATGCAAAACCAAGCTTGATAAGGTAGGTGCTGTTATTGCAAGAATTTGACTTTGAGGTCAAAGATAGAAGAAGTTGAGAAAATTAGGTGGCTGACCAATTATCAAGGTTAGAGGGCAAGGAGAATGACGAACCTGAGGTTGACATAGATGATTCCTTCTCTGATGAACAAGTGTTTGCAATAACTCTCAAACAAACTTCCTGGTATGAAGATTTTACCAATTACATAGTGTGCGGATTAATTCCGGATGAGCTAAACTTCTAACAACAAAAGAGGTTCATGTTCGACGTTAAAAAGTAATTTTGGGATGAAACATACTTTTTTCGAGAGTGTGCAGATCATATCATCACACGGTGTGCTCCAAAAGATGAGGTGGTAGAAATTCTCCATGCTTGTCATGCTTCAACGATTAGAGGCCATCATAGCGGTGTGCATACAACCGCTAAAGTTCTACAAAGTGGATACTACTGGCCATCCCTCTATAAGGATGCACATGAATTTGTGAAGAAATGTGCTCAATGTCAGAAGCAAGGTGGAGTGTCTAAAAGACATGAGTTACCCTTACTCCCATTTTAGAAGTTGAGCTATTTGATGTTTGGGGAATCTGATTTCATGGGACCATTTGTGAGATCCTTTGGTAATAAGTATATCTTGGTGGCAATAGATTATGTTTCTAAATCGGTAGAAGCTATTGCACTTCCAAACAATGAAGGAAAAGTGTGGTTCAATTTCTGAAACGCTACATCTTTACTAGATTTGGTACTTCTCGAGCTATTATTAGTGATAGTGGATCCCATTTTTGCAACAAATGGTTCTCAGCTACATTCAGTAACTATGGAGTGAAACACAAGGTAGCGACTTCATCTCATCCCCAAACAAGCGATCAAGTGGAAGTGTCAAACCGGGAGATCAACAACATCTTGGCTAAAACATTGAATGCTAATAGGACTGATTGGTCTCGAAAGCTTGATGACGCACTATGGGCATATCACACCACATACAAAACTCCCATCGGTATGTCTCCGTATCAGTTAGTTTTTGGGAAGTCTTGCCATCTACCGGTCGAGTTAGAACACAAGGCAATGTGGGCATTGAAAGCTCTAAATTTGGACTGGACAAAAACCTCAAAAAAGACAGTAGAGAAGTTAAACGAGTTGGACAAATTAAGGTTTAACACTTACAAAAGTTTAGCTCTCTACAAGGAAAAGATGAAGAAGTGACATGATGCAAAGATACTTAAGAGAGAGTTCAAGGTGGGAGATTGGGCGTTACTATACAACTCTCCACTTAGACTCTTTCTCGAAAAACTCAAGTCCAAATGGTCAGGACCATTTAGACTGACAAGAGTATTCACCAATGGTGCCATAGAAGTTGAGGGTCAAGAAGGACCTGCATTTAAGGTGAATGGGCAACGCCTAAAGTTTAACTTTGGAGAGTGCCAAGAGATCTCTTTGATTGAGGTGGTATACATGGTAGATGCATGAGAGAATTTCCACGTTGTGCCGCGATGTTAAATAAGGCGCTTCTTGGGAGGCAACCCAAGTGTTAGTGTTTTTAAATAATGTGTGTGCTGATATTGCAGGAGATGGATCATGAACAAGAAAAAAATGCTATTGATGAGCCGCTGAATCCGTTTAGCGAACTCAATTGGGTCCGCCTTATGGACCTCAAAAATGGAGCTGAGACTCTGGAACATTCGGCGGGATACATTCACTATTTAGTGAGTCGCCGATGTACTTAGGTGACCTAAATTTCTTCGCCCTTTTACCTCCGACGTTAATTACGTCCCTCAAGGATCGTTCGATGATATTTTGAGTCCATTCTGCGAGTCGCCGAACTGTTCAGCGACCTCCTATATCTTCACCGATCTATCTTTCTCTGCTAGTGCAGTCCACTGAAACTAAGGGTGATCTAAAGAACATTATGTGCATCGCAAAAGCATTCGGCGACTAGCTTACTCTCTTTCCAACTGGGCTTATAGTGAAGATTCCTCGTTACCCTGTTCTACTTTTTTTCACACTAGCATGTTTTCAGTTCTTGTTAGTATTTATTTATTATTCTTATTTTGTTTTATTCGCGATAATGCCCGTTCTCTACCCACATTGAGGACAATGTAGATTGCTTTTGGTGGGGGTGTGAAAATTGGTCAGTGTCCTCAGCGAACCTCCTCCTCCTTATGCCACCTCTCCACCTCTCCTATTTGTAAATGTGGTTGTTCTCTTGCAAATTTGAGTATCAGTTTTGATCAACACCGATGACTTGAATAGTGCTCATAATCGAACAAAAATGAATGTGCAACTATAATGAGGCCAAATAAAGTTGCATAGACAATATGTGAACTCTTTGCATCTTGTTGTGACTAGCCATGTGTCGAATTGAGTCTCTTGTGATGAATATTGCACACTAGCAAAAGTGTGGAGTCTTGTTTGACTTTGGTGTCAATGCTTTGTGTGATGAGCTTACCATGAACCATGTGTGATGACACATAGAATTTACCCCATTGGTCTGGTTGACTAAATAATGTAAACTCTTGAGATGATCTTAGGCAACTTTAAAGAGTGTGAACCAATTTGACATTATACCTATTTTTGTGGCCTACCTTGTGAGTGTGGGAACCCCATTTAAGCACCCTTGAGCCTTAACCTTTTCTTGAAAGAAACTTGATGACATTGTGACCTTTTATTGAGACATTACCCATAATCCTCATGATTTGTGGTTTGTTTGAATTGCCAACTTAGGCCAAAAGCCTAAGTTGGGGGTGTGGTGAAAACATAAGATAAATCAAGGAGTGCAAGAAAGTCCCCATTTACCCATGTATTGAGAAAAATGGAACCCCTCCATACAAAAAACAAAGAATGAAAAAGAAGAAGAAAGAAAAAGTTGCAGAATAAAGTTTTGAAAATGCAAAAAGAAATGGGGTTTCCAACAGTCTGTGGAAAGTGAATAATGGGATGACTTGTGAGCAGGAATCAAAAATGATGAAGAAAAGGAAAGGAAGTGTTGTTCACACCAAATTTCATGAGGACTATAGCCATTGAGCCTAAATGACCATACCTTTGCACTCATCCCCGTTACAAGCCTTGGAAAGACCTTTTTGATCTTGAGTGAGCTGAAACAAATGTTGGTTGGAAAATACGGGCAAACCTATGGGTGAAATCATACATTGTGTTCATCTTTGTGAGTGTGAGCGTTGCATTTGATTTCGAAACTTTAAATTGGTCAGCCATTGTGTTTGCATATGGAATCATTCTTTGTGTGAGGGCATTTGAGTACCTTTGTTGAGCTTGAACTTGAGAATCTTTGATAGTGGTGAGTTACAACTTGAATCTTTGAGTGCACAATTGATCCTTACATGAGTAAGTTGAGTCCTTTTGTGTGCATTCATGATTGAATCTTGTGTAACACTGTTTGAGAAATCCATTGTTGAACTGCTAAAATTGAGTATTACTTGAGGACAATCAAAAGTTTAAGTTAGGGTGTTGATGAGTCCTCGATTTGGACTCATTTAGGGCTTTATTTTAATAAAATTAGTGTCCTCAAATGCATGTTTTTTGCCTATGAATGATGTAAATCCTTGAATTTCAGGTATTTTGATTTAGGAATGATGCATGGACACTATTGATCAAAGGGAATAAAGCAAGCTAAAGGAATGAAGAAATGAATACCTGATGATCACTGATATCATTCAGTGAATCACCAAATTCACAAGATACCGCCTAAAGTTACAAAATGCTGGAGCTAAAATGGGGGTGAATTCGGCGAGTAGAAATTCTATTCGGCGTGTCGCCGATCTAGTTGGCAAAAATATGATTCCAATTAAGTGGATAGTACTTGTTTATGGTTTATTTAATGTTCATTCATGATATTATGAAGATATTATATGTTTTCCAGGGCTAACCCTAGTTTAATTGATGAAATTGAAGAATGTGGGTTTATGCCTTGTGAAGTGAAATTGAGGATTCATAGGTGATCTTCTAGAATTGATGTTATTTATGGTAATTGATCAAGAATAAAATCACGTAGACACGAATTAAATTAGATTATAGTATATGTGATGGATGATGATTAGTAAAGCTTGATATTGAACCTTTATGATGATTTATGATTAGAAGGACTCGATAATGAAGCATGTCATTAGAATGCCTCGAAATCTAGATATGAATGATGATTGTAAGAAGTAAATCCTTCAGAGTAAGGCTTTTAGTGAGGAATGATTGATTCCTAGGGCTTTGAGAGTAAATATAATATGTTGAATTGTATATGTTTAAAAATACTTTGAGAGTGAAGTGTCTATGATCATGATAGGTTGTTGTGTTGTTGAAGGAATATTCTCATATGCACACCTAGGCATGAATATGCTAGGAGATGAAAGGTTTTCTCATATAGAATGATTAAAGGTTGAAAGGCTTACATACCTAAAATGAATCATGCATGTTAAACTAGAATAGCTTGAAGTTGAGACATAGTATTCCTTCATGAATAGCTTGACTTGGTAAGACAAGACCAAGCTTGGTATGACAAGACCAAGCTTGGTATCTTGAGTTAGGAGTTCTCATGGTAGCTTGGGATTGAGGAACCATACTCTCCTAAGGGTAGCTTGAATTAGCATTGAGGGATGCTTTCTTGGTAGATTGAGTTAGTGGTATCTCATGGTAGCTTAGGATTGAGAACTCATACTCTCCTAAGGGTAGCTTGAACTAGCATTATAGAATGCCTTCATGGTAGCATGACTTTGTTAGGCTAAGACTATTTCATGGTAGTTTAGGATTGAGAAATCATACTCTCCTATGGGTAGCTTAGGATTGAGAAGTTATACTCTCCTAAGGGTAGCTTGCATTAGCATCATAGAATGTTTGCATGGTAGCTAGGATGGAACAGTTGTACCCTTCCTAGAATAGCTTGGACTTGCATGATTAATATGTTTTCCCATGATATCTTTGTCTATCCTAATAGGGTGGTATTCCTTGGTAGTCTAGAATGATAAATAGTAATCATTTAACTATGATATCCTAAAGTGGTACTCAGTGTGAGTAGGATTATGGGGTCTTATCTATGCATTACACAAGTATGACTTGAAGCTACTTATGAAGTGTTCTCTTATATGATGTATGTTTATCTTTGGTTGTTTCTATAGTTGCCTTCCATGATGTGATTGACTAAAGGTGATAGTCCCCTTGCCTTAATGAAGTAAGCTAAGAATGAGACCAAAGGAGGGTAAGTCTGATTATGATGACTTCAAGGTTATGCTTAGTGTGAATGGGATTATGGGATTTCA
>JAJOOO010008966.1:0-11977 GCA_029582685.1 Solanum piurae
AATCTTTTGAACCCCGGTACCTCATAAACAATGTATATGGAGCAAAATCGTCTTCACTATAAGCCAAGAACTAAACAGTGTTGAACCAAACATCATTTGCACAATGTTTAGTAAGCATTTCTAGACAAAGCATTGACTACGATAAGTCTTAAAAATAAACATGTCAGCACTTGACTGTAGCTTATTTATCTTAATTTGTGGCTTATCTCAATAAACAAGCTACACTCAAGTGCTGACATGTTTCATTTTTAAGACCTAAGTAGTCAATTGCTCTGCGAGATAGGGACAAGACATGCTAACTAAGCACTGCATAAATGATGTAGAGTTCATCATTGTTTGCTTCTTGCCTTATAGTGAGAGAATTTTGCTTCGTATAAAGAGTTAATAAGGTACCCGTGTTCAAAATATTGTGCTAGGGTTGCAAAATTTGGTGATGGAACCTTCTTGTTCTTTGTGCAACTAACTACTTTAAGAAGGTTCTAAAAGTTGTTCGTCCGTAATAGCTTTATGGTGTAATTTTAAAATTTTGGACCAACACTTTTTAGAACCGTCATAAACAAGTTAGAAGGTGGGACTAAGAATAAGGTGGTTCCATTACCAAATTTTCCAGCCCTAGCACAATCTTTTGAAGCCAGGTACCTCATAAACTACGTATACGGAGCAAAACCCTCTTCCGTATAGACCAAGAAGTAAACGGTGTAGAACCTAACATCATTTTCACAATGTTTAGTTAGCCTGTCTTGGAAGATCATTGACTACATTAGGTTTTAAAAAGAAACATGTCAGCACTTGAGTGTAGCTTATTTATCTCAATTTGTGGCTTATCTAAATAAATAAGCTACACTCAAGTGCAGACAAGTTTCATTTTTAAGACCTAACGTAGGCAATTGCTCTGCCAGATACAGACAAGACATGCTAACTAACCATTGCAGAAATGATGTTATGTTCATCATTGTTCGTTTCTTGCCTTATAGTGAGAGGATTTTGCTTCAAATAAAGAGTTAATGAGGTACATGTGTTCAAAAGATTGTGCTACGGTTGCAAAATTTTATGAAGGAACCTTCTTGTTCTTGGTGCAACTAACTGCTTTAAGAAGGTTCTAAAATGTGTTCGTCCGTAATAGCTTTATGGTGTGATTTTTGAAGTTATAGAGCAACACTTTTCAGAACCATCATAAGCAAGTTAGAAGGTGGCACTAAGAATAACGTGGTTCCATTACCAATTTTTCCAGCGCTAGGGCAACCTTTTGAACCCAGGTACCTAATAAACTTTGTATACGGAGCAAAACCATCTTCACTATAAGCCAAGAAGTAAACAATGTTGAACCCCATATCATTTGCACAATGTTTAGTTAGCATGTCTAGACAAAGCATTGACTACGTTAGGTCTTAAAAAGAAACATGTCAGCACTTGAGTGTAGCTTATTAATCTCAATTTGTGGTTTATCTCAATAAATTAGCTACACTCAAATGCTGGTATGTTTTATTTTTAAGACCTAACGTAGTCAATTGCTCTACCAGATAGAGACAAGACATGCTAACTAAGCACTGTAGAAATGATGTTGAGTTCATCATTGTTTGCTTATTGCCTTATAGTGAGAGGATTCTGCTTCGTATAAAGAGGTAATGAGGTAAATGTGTTCAAAAGATTGTGCTAGGGTTGAAAATTTTGGTGATGGAACCTTCTTGTTCTTGGTGCAACTAACTGCTTTAAGAAGGTTCTAAAAAAATTTCGTCCGTAATAGCTTTATGGTGTGATTTTAAAGTTTTGTACCAACATTTTTCAGAACCGTCATAAACAAGTTTGAAGGTGGGACTAAGAATAAGGTGGTTCCACTACCAAATTTTCCAGCCCTAGCACAATCTTTTGAACCCCGGTACTTCATAAACTATGTATACGGAGCAAAACAGTCTTCACTATATGCCAAGAAGTAAACATTGTTGAACCCAACATCATTTGCACAATGTTTAGTTAGCATGTCTAGGCAAAGCATTGACTATGTTAGGTCTTAAAATGAAACATGTCAGCACTTGAGTGTTGCTTATTTATCTCAATTTGTGGCAGCATTTAAGTGTCACGGTTTAAGCATATCACACCTATTAAAAGTAATACGGTGATTTCAACTAAATGAATAAAAAAGAGTAATAGTAATATAAATTAGTTACAAAGTAGTCGAATCAAGACCCACAAATCTTAATTAAGAATACGGCTAATCCTAAAACTTCAATTAGCCATAAAAATATTCAATATATGATTGTGCTAACAACTTTTCTTGACATAATTTAGGAATGAGTTTTATAACAGCACGTTGCAACTCCACTGATCAGCACCTTGTTGGAATTATATTCAAGAAGATGTATTTTGAAAGTTTTTCGTGCTCGATGGAATTGCAACAATTCAGAGTAATAAAATGCTTTCTTCTAGGAAGAAGAAAAATTTCCCATCCTATCACGTTTTGTTATTTTTATTGTTTAATCATTAGCTTTGTATTCTTATTGCATTGCTATTTTGTACCAAATAAACTATCTCATCTTTACTTACATTAGAGTTTGCAGCGACGATTAATTTTGAATCAGCCAAATGAGACAAAGAGTATTTATGTGTAATTATGATTTATATACATCACAAATTATTACTTTTGTATAGGTATACACCACAAAATATATAAGGATCTACTATTTCCACATCTTATGGAAGGAATATGTATATCGGGTTTCTATACAACTTTTAACACTATTCTCATTCAACAATAAAGTCTTGATATGTAGGCAACTGTAAAAATGTGGAAACTGGAATTTTTTTAAAAAGAAGAAAAAAATATTAAGACGTGAAACATTTTACAATCATGGCGTCGACATTCACATTATGTGTTTTGATATATTAAAAAATATTTTAAATTTGAACAATTCAGATATTGTGTGAATTTGACTTCTTTTGCTTTCTTTTGTCCTCATTTTGTACTTAAGCTCTCATAGATGAAATTCAAACAGATTAGAATCAGAAATTGACATAAAAAATCATTGAGGACATAATTTGGTGAACTAGAAACCTAATATGAGTCTGAAATCTCTCACTCATCACAAACTTTTTTCGAGAATTCCAAGTTTTTGTTCGTTGCAATCTGATATAGTGGGTGTCACGTCGCTATTTTGGTGGAATTAACTCCTCCCATAGTGGGTGTTCATGCTATGGCGGAGCCGCTATAGTGGGTTGGGCCGCTATAGTGGGTTAGGTCGTTATAGCGGGGTTAAATCATAGTTTATGAGGAAATTCCCTTACAACACTCATTATTCTATAAAGCTCATTTTTGGAATAAGAAGGGAAACCTAGGGTGATTTTCTTCATTTTTCTACTAAATTCTTCGGTAAAGATAACTAATTCATTCCCCTAACTTATTATTTTTATTCTTAGGCCTTAGAATCCTTGTTAGGTGACCTTAGAGAGAGTTTGACTTGAATTAATGGTGGAAAACCCTAGTTTTTGTAGGGATTATCATAGGAATCACATGGAGTTAGCATTTGATTATAATATGAGTATTTATAGGTCATTATTCGTTGATTGTGTATTTTGTTATTGTTTTAGACTAGGAACAAGCCAATATTCATAAAAAGGGGAAGACTCATGTTCAGTAGAGCTTCCAAGGCTTGATTCAAGGTAGGCGATGGTTGTTTGTTTTCCCGTTTATCTTATATGTGCTTGTATAGTGATTCATTAGTGTTACATTCATGATACATGATTATGTAAAAGTAATGAGTATGATTTGAAATGTTCAATGTTGTCAATCACATGCAATGAATGTATTACTTGAGTGTACAAGTGTAATGGTTATTCATTGTGGTTGTGATTGTGATGTGTGTTTGATAGTTGCTCTGGTACTATGCCTGGTAAATAATATCCACATGGTTGTCTCATATACCATGCCTGCTTAGGTACCATACATGGTACGAGAATATCCATAAATGGTTCGCTCCAGTACCACACCGTTACACTAATGATTTGTGTGTGGGTTCCATGAGAGAACCTGGTTGAGTTGTTATGCTATGGTTGTTCATTTTTTTATATGCGTGTCAACTCAAGGTGAGGACTCAGAGTCCAGGTTATGCTATAAATGTGATTTAATTATATATTATCTATTTTACTAAGTTGTAGTTTTTTGTTCATATTTCATATAACTGGAACTAGCTGATAATCCTATCAATACATGGTGGTTGTGTATTGATATCGTACTTTATCTTTATTTGTTGAGTACATGGTATATCCATGTGGCTCGTTCTAGACCTCTACTACAAGACGACTGAAATTTGAATTCAAGACTGAGCCACTTCTTCGGGGTTTCTATATATTCCTCTTATTTTCTTAGTTCATCTCTTCGAACTTAGAGTTTTTAGACTTATGTTTTCTTGGGTTTTTGAGGTTTCATCCCTTATTCTAAACAATTATAGTTTTGGTAGACGACATTCAATTTCTAGGGGGTTAATTTCACAAAGTTTTAGACTTTGTTTTATTGCAAAGTTGATTTTGGAATTATAAAAGATTGTCTTGATTTATAAACTGGTTATTTTAATTGTTCTATGGATTGTATGATAGTACTTAGTTTGTTCTCCCACCAGGGGTTAGTGTGGGTGCCACTCATGGTAGGTTGGGTTCATTAAACCATACTGAGTCAACCAATACGAATAAACCTAAGTTCTAACCTCCTAGAATCATTCTAAGGATTCAATAACATCAATCAAGACTAAGGATCAACCTTAATTAAGCTTATCGACTATATACTAAACTACGAACCAATGGCCAAAAGTATAGTCTAAGGATCATGCTAATCTAAAGCCTTAGCCTACAGCCTTCCTGACGACCGATACTACTAAACATTCATATATTCTAATTAATCCAAGTCAAAAAGAAAGAACCATTACCTACCTCAAGGCTGAAACAACACCTGAACCTGTATTCTTGATCTTTTCCTTTTTCTAAGGGCCTCCGAATGGTGCCACACTATCAAAATAGCGACGAAAATGTCAAAAAAACAAGAAAAATGATACCTAATTTTCAATTAAAGAATTTGGACCCATAAATCATGTCAAAATAGGATCATTGGATCTGTACGTGGACTATTAAATTTTACTCTATTCACAAGGTCTCAACTAGATCAAGGAACTTGGGCCCCGAAAACACGCACAATCCAAGCACTAGTAAGCTCAAAGCAGTCCCATCAAGTTTAAACTCAAGTATTATCAATATTGAAGAAATTAAGAGAGAAAATGATAGAACTTATGATTTTAATAGATTACTAACGACCCACAATATGTTCCCATGCAATAAACTAACAATTTCCCCAAATTTCCCACTAATTTCTTTCGTGAATCAAGCTCCAAAATCATCCCAAGGAGTTGATGTTGTAAGAAAATGCATGCTGAGTTCGTGGCTAAAATTTATAACTGTCAGTCAATTGCCTTCATGAATATGGGACCTAGTCAACGAACACGGAGGTCAACTTGACAGATCCTCCGCGAACGCAGGACCTTTTCCACGAACACTGCAGTTAGGTTGATTGATGCATATATGGTTGGCATATATGGATATCATATACCTGGTCCGTGAATGTGTAGTACAAGATGCACCCGCCAGGGCTGCATCAGGTGCACTTTGGAGTTAAGAAATATCTATGATGGGGGCTCAAGATTCATTTGGAACCTCGAATATACAAATTAACTATGCCACCCCACTTAAACATACATTTGGGACTCAACGCAATTAAAGAAACAATAAACGGAGGATGTCTCATTAAAATTTTGACCCAAGTTAACACTTGCACAAAAACAACAAAAACCAACAAAATGCAAAACACCACAAGCCCATCCCAATCACCTTGGGATCCAAACCAAAGGTCATTCTAGAACAAACTTGGTATTTCAAACCTAATAGAACTAAAATAATTTTTATCCAAGCATATTTACCAAGAATGTTGACCGAATTTAAACATCTGCCAAGCTTCTCCCATAATGGCTAAAACTCACGTCGAAGGCCTAAGAACTCGAGCCAACCATACTAATAGCCCAAATAGACCTTCCAGAACTGGTGGTACTAACGAAGATCTCATACGATGTTAGATTCTTTGGATATTGACCAAAGTTAACTCTTTCAACTTAAAACTTCCATAAAGGGAAAAACTCCACTGACTACCTTAGAAAATGTGCCTACAATCCCAGCATAACACAAATGCTACACAAAAAGGCAAAATAATTAAAAGAAGCAAATGCAAGAAAATGACTGCAAGGGTCTTTACAACGTCCACTACTAAAATAGCTTCCATCCTCGAAAGTAAAAGAGAATGAAGTACCTGAAGGATTGAAAAGGTGAGGATATTGGGTACAATGTCAAACTTGCCCTCCCAAGTAGCCTCCTAAACAAGATGTTGCCTCCACTAAACTTTCATCCATGGGATCATTTTAGACCTGAACTTCCTGACCAGTCTGTAAAGAATATCCACAAGCTCCTCGTCAAAATCCAAGGACTCAACAAGCTGAACCAATCCTACTGTAGTATGTTTGAGACTCATCTGGAACATACCTCCTCAACATAGAGACATAAAAAATAGGGTGAACACCTAAAAGAGCCAGAGGTAAGGCGAACTGATAAGCCACTTCACCAATTCACCTCAGCTCGAGTGCCCAACTCTCTCTGAATAGACCTTCAGAAATAGTAAGTAAACTCAGTACCACGACCCATACCTTTGTGAGTGGCACCCACACTCACCCTCTAGTGAGAAAACCAACTACCAATTCAAAATTTAACCCAATCAACATTTTATATAACCAAGTTATAATATAAAATAGTAGGAAGACAAGTTTAATTAAAAAACTAAAGGATCAAGTCCCCATAAACTTAATCAATATACATCAAAATAAAATCAGGAAAGAAGAGAAAATGTCTAAAATTAGAAAATGTAATATCCCATAGTAATATTAAATCACTAAACCTTATTTCTTCACATTCGAAGAAGGAAAGACTAAACTGAATGAAGCATTAGGGCTTCCTAGTGAAAAAATAGAAGCTAAGGAAGATGGTAGAAAAACACCATCAGTGATTTTGATTGTGTCATTTCAATCCTGTTTTATTTCCATCAGAGGATTAAATTATCCAAATACATAACAAGTTTAGGAATCTAAATAAAATTGAAATAAAAGTATTATCTGATTCAAACAATAATCATGTTGTCTACAAGTGTGGTTCTGATTATTTAGATGCCTTTAGAGAGTCAGTAAAGCAAAGTCCTTTGGGTTTCGCAAATGTTAACTTTAAGCTCAGTTATCCATCCTCAAACTTTGAGATTGCACTTGTCCTGTTGAAAGGAAATAAGGGAAAGTCACAAGTACAAGTAATTAAGTAAAATCTTAAGAGTGACATCAGTCATGGAAAAATATAACAATACAAATATGATTGAGGAGAAATCATAGTTGGAAAGTCCAATAATAGGCTTACTAGAGGAGGAAAGTACAATGATACAAACAAATTCATAGGCATCATGCATAATAGGATGTCAAGTTGGTTTCTTCCACGTTGATGTTTTCTCTTTTTATTTGTAGTGTTAGTATATTGTCCATGTTATGTCAATTAGGATGCTGAATGCACTTCTATTAGGTTATTGTATGAAGTTGGAGCATAGGACTCTAGCTATGTTTAATGGATTTTCTCAAGTTAATATATTGTTGCATTTACTTTGATCAATATATTGTTTAACTTAACTGAATTGACAGCCCCCCACCCCTAAGCACACCCAATCCCAACCAACCAAAACTAGAAGAAATGTAAAAATCCTCGCACCATATGAATTTATGAATATCATGTACAAATACTGAGTAAACTACTATATTCCTAGAAAATGACCATATATCAATTATAGATAGTCAATTACAAGGCCTTTTGGAGTCAAGAGGACATTCTACAAGTTTTCCAAACATTAATAAAATCTATTAGGATGATGAATCCCACACAAGTACTATAATAACATCATAGGCACTTTAGGTTTCCGCTCTTGAATCCATATCACTGGAGTTACCATTAAAAAAGCTTCATCACTTTGATTAGAATATCCATTAGTATAGATTCAATTAACAACAACATATTGATCAAAGTAAATGCAATTGTATAGTAACTTGAGAAAATAAATTATACAGAGCTAACATCATATGTTCCTACTTCATAGACGAACCTTATAGGATTGAATTCAACATCCTAATAAATATAACATGAAAAATGTACTAACACTATCAACAAAAGTAGAACATATTAAAGTTGAAGCACCTAGCTTAACATCCTAGTAGCAGGTATCCCTTATGGGTTTGTTGATATCATTGTACTTACCTTTTCCAGCAAGACTTTTATTGCACTCTCCAGCTCTAATTTCTCCTTAGTCGCAATCTTACCGTTGCATTTTTCTGATATTGATGCCATCCCCATCAGCTTTTGGTTGATTACTTTTTCTGGTGACTTTTTTTTACATGCTTTAAACAAGAAAAAGGGAACCTTAGAGTTTGAGGACTTTGTTGCATTCATTCTCTAATGGCATCTAACGCATCTGAACCGCACTTGTAGATAATCTGAACTTTGTTTGAATCAGATAATACTTTTTTTTACCTTATATTTAGATCCCCCAAACTTGTTATGTATTTGAATAATTTCATCCTCCAATAAGAATGAAACTGTCACACCCCGAGGCTACCCCCTGGACGTGGACACGGGACCTAGGATCACGAGTGACCCCAAGCTAACCTTGCTGGCATATCATAAGCAACTAAAAAAACTGAAGCAATAAATATTGTGCGGAAGCGAAATCATATGTTAACGTGAAATGATGGGGAATACACATATACTAAATCTGAATATAAGAAAAATGAGAGTTTGAATACAAAAGAAAAGTCAAACTCTAATGCTAAAGCTATAACACCTCGAAAACCAGACCAAGAAAAAATTACAGAAATTCTACCTAAAGCAGTGAACCATGGCAGGGTTCACGGACCGTGATAGGGTCCACGGTCCATTGACCTGCCCTTGGTCATGACTTAGAAGTCACCAGGCCCAGGCATCAGACCACGGGCACCTTCACGGTCTGTGGTCTTGATGATGGGTAGTGGTGGCGCCCATAGTGGCTGAACCAGTAGGCCGCAAAGCCTAGCCCTCAGACACCCCTTACCCAAGTAAGGACCACGGGGACCTTCACGGTCCGTGGTCCTAAAGACGGGTCGTGGGGGCGTCCGTGAAGAATTAGGCAGTAGCCCCCTAGACTATCCCTCAGACCCTCAAGTGTATGTGAGGACCACAGGGACCTTCACGGTCCATGGTCCTCGACACGGCCCGTGGTAGGGTCCATGAAGGACAACTAGTAGGCCCTCAGACTTGAGCCTCCAGACCTCAGCCCAAGTGAGGACCACGGGGATCTTCACGGTTTGTGGTCCTCCACACGGGTAGTGGTAGTAGCTCGTGGACCAAGACTTCAGGACCAAGTGAAGACCACGAGGGATTTCATGGTTCGTGGTCCCTTTCACGGTCCGTGAAAGTGGTCATGGTCAGCCCCGTCTGCAACTTAAGTCAGGGGTCTTTTGGTTTTTTTCTATTTCATTTGACCCCCTAAACTACATCATTTTAACCCTAAACTATGTGATTTTGGTTAGTTTTAGTCTAGAAACATAACTAGAACTTACCTAAGTCAGATCTTTTATCAAACTTAGAAAATTTGAACGCTAGAGTGAAGAAAGAGGCGACCAAACCCTAGTTCAAGAACGCAGCATGATTCCATCAGTTCCAACCCCAAAATCAAAAGATTTCTCTGTGGAGTTTGTCACTAGGTATGTGGGATTTCACTAGTGGGTTCCTTTCCCCCATTAGGTCCCTGGATTTCAGTCAGATTCTTGATTCTTTATTATTAACTAGATCTAGGGTTTCTAGAACTTCAGCAGATTATCATGAATTGGTTATTTACATGTTCCAAATCAGATTATCATGTTATTACTTTGTTTATTACATGAATTTTAGAACCCTAGCTATGTATTTCTTTAGTTCTTGAATTAGACATGCTAGGTCAGATATTTTTGTATTTTAGATCTACATGTTTTAGTCTTGAATGTGTCATTATTAGTATATAAATGTGCATTCTCAGTTTGCATGTCAGTTTTGAGCTATCCAGTATATTACAGAAATTCAGTCAAAATGTATTGATCATTTAATCTATTGGGAGTAGTATAATACCGAGTTGGACTAGGATCAATCACCCATATAGTCCCAGAACTATGAGCCACGCAGGTTGTAAGTCCCCTTTGTGGGCATTACTTTAGTGATCACGCCAGTATGCCTCTATACCTTTGGCCGGGTGTATCGGGACCTCTCAATGAGGTGTATACATCGTACTCCACATTTAGCTCATGTGGTTTTATTATCAGTTATTAGTAGCTCCCGCATTCAGTCAGACTCCATTGCATTTACCACATTTCAGTATAATCAGTATTCAGTATCAGCATGTTAAATTTGGTCATTGCATTCAGTTAGTTCAGTATTCAGTATCTATATTATGTTTCAGATTACATTATTTATTTATTGCTCTATTCAGTTATGATGTTATTTCATCTTTACTCTATTCGGCATGCTCAATACCTTTCAAGTACTGACGCATACTCTGCACTATATCTTCTCGTGATGTAAGTTCAGGTTCTCAGCATCCAGATCACGCTTAGATCGGTTCTCGATCTCCAGTTCAGTAGCATCAGTGGTGAGTCCTCATTCTTCGAGGACAATAGTCATGTTATCTGTCAGTTTTCATTGTTTTAGTTTCAGTTTTGCTAGACTTAGCTAGGGCATGTCCCAACACTTCTAGTCAGTTAGAGGCTATATTCAGACATAGTTAGATTTAGCTTAGTATTTGATTTTGATATTTCTTTTGTATTAAAACTCTCAGATTTGATATATTTAGTTGAGTATATGGGTATTCCCCATCACTTTCATTTGTTATGATTTAGCCTCCGCATCAATTATTATTATTCTTAGTATGCTCACATCATGCCAGCCCGGTTAGCTTGGGGTCACTTATGATCCTAGGTCTCGTGTCAGCGTCTCGAGGGTAGCTCAGGGTGTGACAAACTTGGTATCAGAGCATTAAGATTAAGAGTCCTAAGATGTCTGAAAAGTCGCACTAAGTGGAGTCCTTTTCATGGGTGTGAAGTGCACCACATCTAATGAGAGGGAGGCTACAAAGTGTTTTAGGAAAGATCTTCATTTTCTTGTTTCTATTATCGTGCATAAGGTATGATCTAATTCTGTTCTAACTTGATGTTCTACGTTTTAGTGATCATGCCTCCTCATAGAGCTAATGCCAGGAATGCAAACGCAGCTCCTCCAGTCTCAGATCAAGAAGTTTCAAATACAGAGTTTCGGAATGCCATTCAGATGTTGACTCAGGGTGTTGCCAACCAGAACAATCAGCGGGCTCTAGTTCAGGAAAATGCTAATGTTGGGTCAGCTGCAGCTAGAGTGCAGGATTTTGTTATGATGAATCCACCAGAGCTCTTAGGATCGCAGATTGGTGAGGATCTCTAAAACTTCATTAATGAGGTCAAGAAGATCTTTGAACTGATGCAGGTAACTGGGAATGGCAGGGTTGAGTTGGCATCCTACTAACTTAAGGATGTGGCTCACATATGGTACACTTAGTGGAAAGACAACAGGGGCCACTTTGTCTTTTGTAACTCCCTCTATAGCAGTCAACTTCAATGTTAGTTCAGAAACTCTCTCAAAACCTTTCTCAGTCTCTACTCCAGTCGGTGACCCAGTTATAGTTAGATGGGTATACAGAAATTGCCCTGTCATATTCTCCCAGAAAGTCACCTCAACAGATCTTGTAGAGTTAGAAATGGTAGACTTTGATGTCATTCTAGGCATGGATTGGTTACATTCCTATTATGCCTCAGTCGATTGTAGAACTAGGATTGTT
>JAJOOO010008967.1:0-34533 GCA_029582685.1 Solanum piurae
TAAGAATAACTTTTTTCTTTGACATATTTAATTAAGGATAAATTAGTAAAAATTACTCCTTATTTCTAAAAAAAATACATAGTTTCTTAAAAGAAGTGGTCAAGCTAAAAACACTACTTATTTTAAAACAAACGGAATAGTTCTTTTCATTGTTAATGTTATGTTTTTCCTAGATCACTTTTGCCCTTTAACTTTTTTCAAAGTAGACTTTCCTCCTCCTTTTTTCCCTTTTGCCTTTTTTGCATAGGTGGAGGAAATGATGTTCCTTTTATCTTAGATTCTTCTGTCTGATCCACATTTTAAAATTATCTTTTTTCACCTCTAAATTAAAAAATGACACTATTTGTACTCTCATAATTCAAATTGAATAACTTTCAAATAGTTCAAAACTTTATTGGAAAATCTTTTGACAGAGATTAAATATGCATGACTTTGCACATGATACCTTTTACCTCACAAACTAAAGCAATGCACATGATGCATTAAAACAACAATAAATTGATGCTATTTCCTTACTTTTAATTTAGAAATCAGGGCCCTACAAAAGAAAATAAACAAACTGTTATGTACGTATACTTTCGCCGTCTCATTTTATATGTCATCCCTTTTTATAAATAATTGGTACATAATATTTGTCATTTCATAAAATCAATGCATAAATTAGCATATTGTTCCTTTTTTACCCTTGTGAGTTATTAGCATTGAAAATATACATTTGATCAACTTAGAAAAGTTAAGTAAATGATTCATGTTCATTGGTTAAATTAATTAATCAAAATAAATTAATTCATATTCATTAATTGAAAACTTAAGTTCAAAAAAAATAAAAAATAATAAGGGTAGAAGGGTAAAGTAACACAATTTCTTAATGCAAGTGCAAAATAAAAATGTGACATATAAAATGGAACGGAGGGAGTACTATATATGTAGTTTTTTTGTACAATCTCCCAGATAGAGATACAAATTCCTTTGCAAAAATTAGGCCTTATATGATGAGGCAACAATATATAATATGTATATTGCCTTTCAACTAAATGAGTAAATACAGATTAAAATTTGTGTATACTTACCACTTACGAGCAGCCTATTAAAATTCAGGGGTAGGATAAGGATAATGATCCTGAGATATTCCATGAGAATTATTTTATCCTGCTTATGATAATAGGTAGTTAGTCCCATATAGAGGGTGGGCTAAAATAATCCCAGATTGAGCTTTTTTGCACGATATTCCAGGGAGACAAAGTCGTCCCTTTTACTAACCGAACCCTCAGTTCAGGGGCCTTAATTCGTCAACATGTTATGAAGCCTAGTCTTGGTGTAGGATCAGCTCAACAGCAGCCTCAGTACCAAGTTCCCTGAGACCATCAAATTTCATCACCTGTTCACACAAAGATGCCCAAGTCAGCACCAGAAGTCAGCTGAATCATGTGACAGAAGTTTCAAACACAGGACATATAAGAGAAACAAATGTTGGATACATGCAGCTTAGTCTTAAGAGAAACTAATATTTATGAGGACTTTGCAAACTTAAAAAAGGAGAAGCAAATTGGACGACAAAGTAAGTTGCATACGTAAGCACTATATATAAGTGAGATTAATTGCTGAAAATCCAGTCTTAATGATTTTGGAGAGGGCGACATTGAAACATGATAGATCAACGTCAACTATAATTAGTGGCAAATCGTTGTTTACATATTTAACATAGGTGTGTATCTATCAAAGCAAGTAGAAAGTAGTCAAACAGGTGGTTTATCACCAAATAACTATGCAGAAGTAATTGGAATATGAAATTACTGCAGGAAAATCAATTCTTGGATTGTCTAAGAATTAGACTATTTGATATTTAGTAAGCTACTTGACTGAAAAGACTGAAGTCTTAAATGGCTGGTGTTCGTTTGGCTTCCCTTCGATGCTCGTATAGCTCTTTCAAGACAACATGCAGAGAAGTGGACAGCAATCATGGCCAGAAGGAAATTCCTTTAGTCATCCTAAATGACGTTAAGTGAAGTAAATACAGCCATACAGGCCATGAGACTTTAACAAAAGTTTGTGTCTAAACTACCTCATTTCAAATGTAAGATAGGAATTAAGGGCAATGCACGTGCTACAATGGCCGGGACAAAGGGACGCAATCCAGCAAGAGTGAGCTAATATATAGACATAGTATTAGATAATGTAAACAAAGAAGGATGATGAAATTGACTTACAAAAGGCTATGACTCTGTGGAGTGGTGCTACTTGGAGATTCATTGGATGGGTAATGGAATGTGTGAAGATGGTTAACTATTACATCATGATAATGGGGAGCCTGCCCTTCAGAGCCTTTCAATGCAACAAATGAACTAATAAGACAAGGGGATCCTATGTCTCCTTTTCTTTTTGCTTTGGCTATGAAATACATGAATAGAAGGTTCAATGAAGTAAAGGAGCAGAAATTATTTAAGTTCCATCCTATATGGTCCAAACTGGGAATCACCCATTTGTCATTTGCAGATGACCTGTTACTATCCTCAAGAGGAGATTTGGAGTCTGTCAAGCAACTACACATATGCTTTCAAGATTTCTCAGAAACTTCAAGACTACAAGCAAATAGTGCAAAGAGTGTCATTTATTTTGGTAGTGTCCCTCTGAAAATTCAGGCTCTTATCTTACCACACCTGGGATAAACAAAGGGAGCGTTGCCCTTTAAATACTTTGGAATTCCTTTGTCTAGCAAAAAGATCTCATTGATCCAATGGCAACCTCTGATTAACAAAATGGTGGCTAGGATTACTTATTCGGCATACAAACTTACTGGGCACAGATGTTTGCATCACCCTCTAAAGTAATTCAAACAATTGAAGCTTTCTGTAGAAGCTATTTCTGGTCAGGTACTAATACTGTAACCAAGAAAGCATTGATAGCTTGGGATAAAGTTTGTACTCCCAAGTCTATAGGAGGCCTGGGGTTGATGAATTTGAAACTTTGGAACAAAGCAGCCATCTTCAAAGTATGTTGGGATAGAGAACACAAGGCTGATAAATTGTGGATCAAATGGTTCACACATATTACATTAAAGGTCAGTTGTTTGTGTAAAGCACAAGAGCCACAACAGGCAAGTTGGATGGTGAGGAAGCTCTTTGAAAGTAGGTAGAACCTGCACAGATGGCCTAGTTCCTACAGAAATGGAAGCCTGATAAAGCAACTATACTTGCAGTTGATAAGTGACCAAGAGAGGGTAATATGGAAGCCTCTAAGATTTGGTAATGATGCAAGACCCAAGACACAGTTCACCTTACGGCTAATCTTACATGGGAGGCTTTTGACTGTGGACAGATTGCTAGCATGGGGAGTGACTATGGATAGAAAATGTGTCTATTGCCACATTCACGAGGAAACCAGAGATCACCTGCTCTTGCACTGTCAAACTACTAATACGGTCTGGGATGGTTTAGTCATATGGATGAGAGGATTTATGCATAGATACACCAACTAGGAACAACATGTACATTGGATCAGTAAACAAGCCAAAGGGAAGTCACAGGCAGCTCAGATCTTCAAACCTATATATACTGAATTTGTACAGTCCATCTGGATAGAGAGGAACATGCACATTTTTTATAAGAAGCTGAAGGAGACTACTAAGTTGATTAGGGAGATTGCCTATATTTGCTGTCTTAAGGCAGGCACTAGAACAAAATTTGTAGCTCATCCCTTCCTTTTGTAGAAACTTGAATCCTAGTATTGGTAGGTAGTGATGTAGTTTTGTTTTTCCTTTGAGATAGTCAGTTGGGTATTAAGCTGGACAATGGAACTTGTACAGACTACTTTGGTGATTAAAGGAAACTGTTAGTTACCAAAAAAAAAAAAGAGGAAATGAAAAGGTGGTTGTCTCCTTGAGTAATACACCTCGTACTTGCCTTTGCCCTCAGAAAATACTGGTCATGACTTCTCGAGTGAAAGTGAGTGAAACAAAGTAACAGGTTAGAGAAAGGGATGTACAGTGGATATTAGATAGTGAATGTACACAATGTGCCTCCCCTCTCATCCTACTGACTTTTTTAGCTGGAGAAAAGCGATAGGAGTCGTCAAAATATAGTAGTCTATAGAATCATAATATATAGTTGTCAAAATGTTGATACTTGCACAATGTGGAGAAAAAAGAGGAGAAAAAATGAAGTACAATAAATGAGGCTAAATCTAGGACTGAACCAGAGAAGCTAAAAGATATAACACAGCACCACCAACACTAGCAAGAAAAGATTGCCTTGAAGTTAGATGTAGTTTGCATTAAACTCAGAAATGCACTAATGATCACAAATGTAGGAACTTAGGAGACTGAAATTTGTCCACAGAAGAAAACTTATCCATGTAAACTTGAGGAATCAAAGACTGCTGTATGTATGCCACATTGCCACCTGATTTATAAAATCCAATGGATCAAAATTGTTAAGAAACATAGGGATGCATATGGATCACAGTGTTGGAAGTACCATTTGTCCATTGAATTTTCAATCAGGGCATTTCCGAAAACAAAATAAAGGATCCACCAAGAGGCAGGGAAATTACAAGAAGTACAGCTTTGTAAGAGTTCATAACTTAGCACCATCCCTTAAAAGCTTAAAATAATCAACGTTTGAGGTTAGCAGAAGTGTGACACAATCTCTTTTTCTTCACAAGTGGGCATTGATTTTAAATGTACATATTGGTTGGAAGCACAATTTTATTTGAAGAAAAAAGAGAATGTATGCATATAGATTTTGCTCGCCACTTGTACACGAAATGAAGTTTTATCTTTTCCCAATGTGTTCTGGTATTGTTAAAATTATTGTTCAGATTTCATGCATTGTTTTAACTTTTAACTGGTATAAAGTTCCATTCATAAACTGGTGCAACTAATCATTATAATGTCAATGACAACTGTGTACACACAAAGATGCCCAAGTCAGCACCTTTACAAAATAGTAACACAATGTGAGTTCAATGTCTGAAAAGGCTTAAATGATACAGATGTCATTTTTACTGAAATGAGAATCATGTCAGAGAAATTTCAAACACAGGATATATAAGAAATTTTCAGCTTTTGTTTCTGGTGCAAATGTTGGATACAGTCAGCTCAGTCTTAAGAGAAATTACTAGTTATGAGGACTTTGCAACCACAAAATAGGAGAAGCAAATTGGATTGCGAAGTAAGTTACATATGTAAGGCACTCCCCTTCTGATATCTTTCAAAGTAAATAAAGAAAAAAGAGAGGTAGGGAGGGGTTGGTAGGAATGGACTCCTAACGCAACTAAGCAAACAGTAAACACTTTTTTTGGAAGCATTCCACACACTTAAACCAGCATAAACATGAGTATTGGCAGAAATGAGATTAATGAGGTCACAAAAGTTAATGTATATAAGAAAAAGAAACACAGAGTGAAAAAGGGAAAAGATTGAAAACTTCAATATACCTCACTTGGCCCTGCGGTGAAGAAATATGTGATATTAATAGCTGAAAATCCAGTCTTTATGATAACACTGAAATATGATAAATCAACGTTAACTATAATTAGTGGCAAATTGTTGTTTACATCTTTAACATAGGTGTATATCTATCAAAGCAAGTAGAAAGTAGAAGTCAAACATGTGGTTTATCACCAAATAATTATGAAGAAGTAATTGGCATATACAAATTATTGCAGGAACATTTATACGATTCTTGGATTATCTAAGAACTAGTAAAGTTACCCGCGCTTCGCGTTGAAATTTAACATCATGGAATTTATAAAATAATACTTAAAACCTATCGATCATTAAAACTAAAACACTATATTATCTTACATACAAGATTACGTAGTAACAAACATTAATAATGTAAAGGAAAATGAAAATTATTACATCTTATCATTTATCCTTAATAACATAAATATAAATTAATGACTGTAAAAATACATACCAGGATATGTAACATAAGCAATGGTGTCAGTGAGTCACTCAACAAAAACAAAGTACACAAATATTTAATGAGAGGAAATCCCTCTATTTATAGACAACAAAGGGTAGTGTGAACAAATGTTTATCATGCCTTATCGGAAATGTTACAACTATTTGGAAAGGTCACAACCTTTCATAAAAATCATAACTTTTCATAAAAATCGCAACTCTTCATTAAAGTCGCAACTTTTCATAAAAGTCACAATTTTTCATAAAAGTCACAACTTTTCATAAAAGACGCAACTCTTCATTAAAGTCGCAATTTTTCATAAAAGTCACAATTTTTCATAAATTTCACAACTTTTCATGAAAGGGAGAGGCTAGTTTTGTAAATAAATAAATTAAAAGAGAATTTTGGTTTGTGGTGGCGCCACGTAGGCCGGCCTAAGGTAAGAGAATTCTGGTTTGTGGTGGCGCCACGTAGGCGGGCCTAAGGTTTTCTTTTATATATATGATATATGATTAGACTGCTTGATATTTAGTATGCTACTTGACTGAAAAGATTGAACCCTTAAACGGTTGGTGCTCATTTAGCTTCCCTTAGATGCTCTTATCGCTTGTCAAGACAACATGGAGAGAGTGGACAGTAATCATGGCCAGAAGGAAATTCCTTTAATCATCCTAAATGACATAAAGTGCAGTGAATACAGGCTTTTTTAGACTTTAACAAAAGTTAGTGTCTAAACTACCTCTTTTCAAGTGTAAGATAGGAATATAGGGCAATGCACATGCTACAGTGGCCAGGACAAATCTAGGACGGAATCAGAGAAGCTAAAAGATATAACAAAGTACCACCAACACAAGCAGAGAAAATTTCCCTTGAAGTGAGATGTAGTTTTGCGTTTAACACTGAAATACACTAATGATCACAAGTGTAGGAACAAGAAACCTAGGATACTGAAATTTGTCCACATAAGAAAACTTATCCATGTAAAACTTGAGGAACCAAAGACTGTTGTGTATGCATTCCAACTGATCTATTAAATCCATCAAATTAAAATTGTTAAGGAACACAGGTACAACTAGTCCATTGGATTTTCAATCAAGGCATTCTGAAAACAAAATAAAGGATCCACCAAGAGGCGGGGAAGGGGAGATTTCCTCTTTTATTGAGACAGCAAGACAAAAAAAATGAAAAACAGGAAGTACAGCTTCGTAAGAGTTCATAATACTAGTACCATGTCTTAAAAGCTTCAGAATATTAAAATTTGAGGTTGGCAGAAGTGTAACACAATCTCTTATTCTGCACAAGTGTACATTCTTCTTTGTATCTAAAACAGTATGTTAGCACTACATTTGTTGCTGCTTGAAAGCGATGTACAACTCTGAATTATTCACCTCTTTTAATCTTAGGAGAAAGTTCACTTCTTAGTCACTATATATGTAGACACTAGCGAAAATTTTGTTTGAAACTTTTCAAAGGATAACTTCAAAGATGACACTCTAAAAAACAATGGGTAGCCCAATAAGAACATTGACACAACCAACTTCACATGAGCACAAGGAAACAGTAAATTGTTGCTACCACTAGTATTTTGCTAGTGGTAGAAATAATCTCTTTGTTTCTTTAACAGATAAGGATTCTCCTTTCGACACACTAAACAGAAAGATAGAGACGCCTTTGCCAGAAACATTAGATCATTATCCAACATCCATATTGTTGTCGGAATAAAGCAAGCAACTTTGTCAACGATAATCAAGAGATTAGAGAGCTTTCGGAGAACCTTGGACTTAATTATGATGACTATGTTTGGGTAAGAAATCCACCTGAAGGGGGAAAAGGAGGAAGAAGTGACGACATCAAAGTAGTGCTAGATAGCGGAGAGGATGATTAGCGGAGAGGAAGTCTTTTCTTTAGACTTCCATACTTGTTATGAAAAAAAATTGTAGTCTTTGCAAAATTATCACCCTATGCTCTATGAACATTTTCAGAAAATCAAAACAGCTACCAATTCTACTAAAACCAACTATTTAATTCATTTGACTTTGATAGATTTTTGATAAGTTAACACATTCTCTTTATACTACACTTAATATTCAAAATTATCATCCTATGCTCTATGAACATTTTCAGAAAGTCAAAACAGCTACCAATTCTACTAAAACCAACTATTTAATTCATTTAACTTTGCTAGATTTTTGATAAGCTAACACATTCTCTTTATACTACACTTAATATTATAGACTTAACCAAACAAGGATATGCTTCTCTTCAACCAAAGATTGTCATTAACTACTGGGAAAAAATCCAATTATAACTATCTTACAACTGATATATTTGCACTTTGAAATTTTCAGTTCTCTATAACAATTCGTAAGGGAACTCAACTGCCACCAAAGCACAAGTTCAAACCCAAAATAAAAACCAAAAGGCAAATTCAAAACAACAGAAACTATCCAAATTGTGAAAAGAACAAAATGGAAACTTCAACTCAAAAACTTAGGCTTTTCCATACTTCACTCAGAAAATCGAGAGAACGGTTGCATAACTATTTCAGACTGAAGAGAGCCAAGTCTAGAAGAAACAAGAACAACAGTCAAGCAGCAACGGTTCAGGCAATCACATGTATAGCCCTTTTAACAAAATGAGCCTTGAATATGGAATTGGTCGACACACTGTGGGAAAATGGCTCATTCACATGGTTTAAGGGAGATAATCAAGAGGCTGCTTCAAGGATAGACAGATTTCTTTTCTTTTCTGAATGGGATGGAAGTTTCAGTAACATAAAACAAGTGCCTTTGCAAAGGCTGGTTTCTGATCATGTGCCTATTGCACTTCAATGTGGTAGCTGGGAGGTCCCAAAATCTTATTTCAACTTCCAGAATTGGTGGTTGACAAAAGAAGGTTTTGTTGACAAAGTTAGTGACTGGTGGAGTTCTTTTGAATTCTCGGGGAGACCTGGTTACATCTTAGCCTCCAAACTTAAAGCCCTCAAAGGAAAGCTCAAGGAATGGAGTAGGTGTGATCAAGGGAATCTGAAACTTCAAAAGTCAAGATTGCTTAATCAAATGGCAGATCTTGACTCAATTCTGGACTCAAGGATCCTGACAGAAGAGGAGGTTGCTAAAAAAGTTAGTTATATTTGGAATTGGAAGAAGTCCTAAAAAATTAGGAGAGTGTATGGAGACAAAAATCAAGGGCACTATGGCTCAAGGAGGGAGATAAAAACACCAAGTTTTTTCATCAATCAGCAAATGCCCATAAGAGATACAACCATATTGACAAACTAGAGGTGCAAGGGGAGACTATTGTGGAACCAGCAAGAATAAAAGAAGAGATAGTCAAATTCTATAGTAAGTTTTATATAGAGGAGGTAGAATGGAGGCCTACTGTAAACATCATGGAGGCCTACTGTAAACATCATGGAAATTCTATAGTAAGTTTTATATAGAGGAGGTAGAATGGAGGCCTACTGTAAACATCATGGAGGCCTACTGTAAACATCATGGAGGCCTACTGTAAACATCAGCAACTGTCCTAGAATTAAAGAAGCTGAAAAAGAAGTTTTGTAGGGAGAATTTGAAGAACAAGAAGTTTATAACTGTCTTAAGATGTGTGCAGCAGGCAAAGCCCCAGGCCCAGACGGTTATCCTATAGGATTTTACATCAAGTGTTGGGAGGTTCTGAAGCATGATATCATGCAAGCTTTCCACAACTTCCATTCTAAAGAGATGTTTGAAGAAAGTTTCAATGCTACCTATATAGCCATGATACCCAAGAAGAAAGGCGCAAAAGAGTTGAAAGATTTCAGACCAATTAGTCTAGTAGGGAGTTTCTACAAATTGGTCTCCAAAGTCTTGCCAGAAAGGTTGAAGAGGGTGGTGGATACATTGGTAGATTCACAACAGATGGCCTTTATAGGAGGCAGACATATTATGGATGTTGTGTTGATAGCTAATGAGGCAGTTGATTCAAGAATTTCTCAGAAGAAACCGGACATTCTATGTAAACTTGATATTGAGAAAGCCTATGATCATGTCAATTGGGAATTTATCTTGCAAGTTCTTAGGCAAATGGGTTTTGGTGCTAAATGGGTCAACTGGGTGAAGTTTTGTATCTCAACAGTGAAGTTCTCCATTCTTGTCAATGGTGGCCCTGAAGGTTTTTTCAATGCTCAGCTAAGGATCAGACAAGGTGACCCCATATCCCTTCTGGTTCATTTTAGCCATGGAAGGTCTTAACATCATGGTAAAGGTGGTCAATACTAATGGATGGATCAAAGGTTTTGAAGTGGGCAGAAAAAATAATCGAAGAATGGAAATAATCAAAGAATGGAATCAAAAGCCACTGCCTTTTCTCAAAAATCACTCCCACATCAGAGTGGTTAATGGGAACAAGACTAGGTTTTGAGAAGACAAATGGATCGAGACAAGGAGCTTTAAAGACATGTTCCAAGATTTATTTGTTATAGCCTTAGACCAACATAAATCAATTACCGAGATGTGGACACAACAAGGGTGGGACCTTAGATTCAGAAGAATGTTGAATGATTGGGAGATGCCTTAACTTGTGGAACTGTTTAACCAGTTGGAGAATTTTCAAGGGTTACAAGAAGGTGAAAATTACCTATGGTGGAGTGAACATGTAAGTGGAAGCATATAAGGTCAACTCAGGGTTTAGGATTTTGAACCAAGTAGGCCACATATTAACTGGCCTTGGAAGCATATTTGGAAGACTAAGATACCTTATAAAGTATCTTGTTTCACCTGGCTTCTAGCTAAAGAAGCAGTTTTGACACATGAAAATTTGATCAAAAGGAATATTGCTCTCTGCTCTAGATGCTTCCTTTCCGAAAAGGAAGCTGAGACAGTAAACCCTTTGTTCCTAGACTGTAGTATTACAGATCAACTATGAAAGATTTTCATCAATCTCAGAGGCATAGACTGAACAATGCCAAGCAAGATTGCTGACACTCTTTTTAGCTGGGAGGAAGCAGGAGCTGGTGCAGGAAACAGAGAGAGATAGAGGATCATCCCATCAAGTATTTGGTGGACTATTTGAAAGGAAAGAAATGACAGATATCTTCAACGATAGGAGGATTTTAGTACAGGATATTAAGCTAAAATGCATTTTGCTTTTTTGCTTTTGGTGCATTAAACTGTATTCTAGTGTCACGAATCAATCCTAGATGTCCTAGGCACCATTTAGGATGGGTTTCATTTCTGGTATATTTTGTATCTATTCCATTTGTAAATTGGTTTTTTCAGTACTACCTAAGTACTGGCTTTAATACAAAGTTACCTTAAACAAAAAAACTTCCAAAGAAAACAACAACAACAACATACTCAATATAATCCTAGAAGTGGGGTCTGGGAAGGGTAAGATGTACGCAGACCTTACCCTTACCTTTGTGGGATAGAGTCGTAGAGAGGTTGTTTCCAACAGACCTGAGGCTCAAAAGGAAAGTTATCCAGAGAAGGGTTGCAAGAAGAAAAAAATGACAATGAAATATCAAGATGCAAAGCAAAATGAAGCAACAGATTGTAGGAAGACATAGAAGAATAACAAAACTACGTAATCCTACTGCGAATAAGTAGACGATGATCTTTTTCCAGGCAATGCTGTTATTGTTTCAGCCAAATAAATATAGCAGCTAATAGTTCTCTTGTTGCAGCTTTATAGTGAGCTTTGCTCTAGTTTGACTATACTTGTCAATGCATCCACTGATTTATTTTGGAGAACTGGATGGGTTTATACTATAGTGCAGCATCGTGTGGCCATTATGTTTAATGGTATAGTATGATCCTTTGTTTTGTTCTTGCTTAGTTTTTGTTCCGTTGCTTCCTTATTGTTTTCTATTACCACTTATGCCTCTGCTAGGAAAACTGGGAGAGTTTGTTTTTCTACTATAGGGCAGGTTGTTCTATCAGACTGGCTCATCGGATGTATGGTGGTAGCTGATATATTGAGTTGTGAGGCCGTCAGCATGGTGGTTTGACTATGGATTACATATAGAGGAGCAAGTACTGGTATGAATTCCAAATTTGGAGCTAGTCGCCCTGTGAGACTCGTTATTTCGGAGTTTGGAAGGACTCTAGCATGTGTTGAAACTCAGTCATTTTCAGTACGGTGGAATAAGGTTTGACAATTTGAAGATGGGAGTTGTGCATTAGTTGAGACAGAGTATTGAATGGAGAGGCTAATGAAGCAATTTTAGAGCAGGAAGGTGTTTTGATGTGTGTTCCTGGTATGGATGGTTCGACTAGATTTTACACACAAAGAGGTCCAAGTCAGCACCTTTACAAAATAGTAGTATTAATATCAACAGAGAACACAATGTGAGCTCAATGTCTGAAAAGGCTTAAATGAGTCAGGTATCATTTTTTCCTGAAATGAGAATCATGTCACAGAAATTTCAAACACTGGATATATAAGAAATTTTCAGCTTTTTCTTCTGGTGCAAATGTTGGATGCAGGCAGCTCAGTCTATTGAGAAATTCATAGTTATGAGAACCTAGCAATCACAAAGTAGGAGAAGAAAATTGGACGGCGAAGTAAGTTACATATATAAGGCACTCCCCTTCTGAGATCTTTAAAAGTAAATAAAGAAAAAGGAGAGGTAGGAGGGGTGGGGAGGACTGGACTCCTAACACAACTAAACAGACAGTATACATTTTTTTTGGAGCATCCCACACATTTAAACCAGCATAAACATGAGTGTTGGCAGCAAAGAGATTATTGATGTCACAAAGTTAATGTACATAAGAAAAAGAAAAACCGAGTGAAAAAGAGAATAGATCTGGCCCTGTTGTGAAAAAATGAGTGAGATTAATAGCTGAAAATCCAGACTTTATGATTTTTGAGAGGGCACTGAAATATGATAGATCAACGGTAACTATAATTAGTGGCAAATTATTGTTTACATATATCATAGGCGTCTATCTATCAAAGCAAGTAGAAAGTAGAAAGTAGAAGTTAAACAAGTGGTTTATCACCAAATAATTATGCAGAAGTATTGGCATATGAAATTATTGAAGGAAAATCATTCATACAATTCTTGGATTATGTAAGAATTAGACTACTTGATATTTAGTATGCTACTTGACTGAAAAGGTGGAAACCTTAAATGGCTGGTGTTCATTTGACTTCCCTTCAATGCTTATATTGCTCTGTCAAGACAATATGAAGGGAAGTGGACAATAATCATGAAGGAAATTCCTTTAGTCATCCTAAATGATGTAAAGTGCAGTGAATACAGGCCATTAGACTTGAACAAAAGTTTGTGGCTAAACTACCTCTTTTCAAATGTAAGATAGGAATATAGGGAAATGAGACTGAATCAGAAGAGCTAAAAGATATAACACAGTACCACCAACACTAGCAAGAAAAAAAATTGCCTTGAAATGAGATGTAGTTTTGCATTAAACACTGAAATACACTAATGATCACAAGTGTAGGAACTAGGAACCTAGGAGACTGAAATTTGTCCACATAAGAAAACTTATCCATGTCAACTTGAGGAATCAAAGACTACTGTATGTATGTTACCTGATCTATTAAATCCCACGGAAAAAATTGTTAAGGAACGTAGGGATGCATATGGATCACAGTGTTGGAGGTACCATCAGTTCATTGGATTTTCAATCAGGGCATTTCCAAAAAGAAAATAAAAGGATCCACCAGAGACAGGTAGAAGAAAAGGGGAGATCTCCTCTTTTAATGAGACAATCGAGACAAAAAAACGAAAAACAAGAAGTACAGCTTCGTAAGAGTTCACAATACCAGCACCATGTCTTATTAGCTGAAAAATATCAAAGTTTGAGGTTGGCAGAAGTTTGAGGTTAGCACTACATATGTTGCTGCTAGAACAACAACAACATACCTAGTGTAATCCCACAAGTGGGGCCCATTTTATTCACCTCTTTTGATCTTAGGAGAAAGTTCACTTCTTAGACAATAAATTTGTAGACACTAGACACCAGAGAAAATTTTGTTTGAAACCTTTTAAAGGATAGCTACAAATGACACTCTAAAGAACAACAGACAGCCCAAAAAGAACATTGAAACAATCAACTTCACATGAGCACAAGGAAACAGTAAACTGTTGCTACCACTAATATTTTTCTAGTAGTAAAAATAATCTCTTTGTTTCTTTAACAGAAAACGGTTTCCTTTCGACACACTAAACAGAAAGACAGAGACGCCTTTGCCAGAAACATTAGATCATTATCCAACATACATATTGTTGTCGGAATAAAGCAAGCCACTTTGTCAACGATAATCAAGAGATTAGAGAGCTTGCGGAGAACCTTGGACTTAATTATGATGATTATGGTTGGGGGAGAAATCTACCTGAAGGGGGAATGGAGGAAGAAACTGATGACATCAAAGTAGTGACAGATAGCGGAGAGGATGATTATCATATCGTACTGAATTAAGATTGGTGCCATAGAGCTATTATGTGGTTTCTTTAAACTTCCATACTTGTTATGAAAAAAATTTGTAGCCTTTGCAAGATTATCATCCTACAAAACAGATTTGATCTCGACCGATTCAATTAAGGTATTAGTGTTTGTTGTATTATACAACAAAGATCACATTTTCGCACTTCGTTCAAATAATAGTTGTACGCGTACAGAATTCTACAGTTTCTCAGTATGATGTCTATCATCATCTCTATTCCCCTTATCAATTCTCCTATCCTATTTAGGACTATGAATTTCTCTATCAATTCTGTCTCACCTCCAATTAGCTTTTGGCCTCTATTCCGGAGGTCGGGCTTCATTTCGTAAGCGTAAGCTATATAAAGAGAGCCTGGGCCCGATGGAAAATGTGGTCAGAAATTCATAATAGAGTCCGACCACAACGACCTAATTGATTATTTTCATGCATAAGGATACTAGATTACATAGTAGAAAAGACTGAAAAATCATCACAAACCTCCCTTATTTCTTTTCTATTGCAATTTCTGGATTATTATATGATGATTTTTGAACTTTCCTTATATAGAAAAGAAATAGAAAGAGATAGACCCACTTAAAATCTTTACTGAACTATGACCGGCCAGAACTTGTCTTTGATTGGGATTTCGATTGAAAAGATGTTAGGCGGTTCTTCATGTGCCCTAAAAACATTTTCAGATAATCAGAACAGCTACCAATTCTACTAAAACCAACTATTTAATTCATTTAACTTTGATAGGTTTTTGATAAGTTACCACATTCTCTTTATACTACACTTTAACCAGACAAGGATATGCTTCTCTTCAACCAAAGATTTTTATTAACTACTGGAAAAATTCTAATTATAACTATCTTACAACTGATATATTTGCACTTTGAAATTTTCAGTTCTCTGTAACAATTCGGTAAGGGAATTCAACTGTCAACAAAGTACAAGTTCAAAACCCCAAAAGGCAAACTCAAAACAAAAAGAAATTAATTCCGATAGTGAAAAGAACAAAATGGAAATTTTCAACTCAAAATTTCAGGCTTTTTCATATTTCACTCAGAACGTCAAAAAAACAATTGTATAACTACATCACACTGAGGAAAGCCATGTCTAGAAGAAACAAGAACAAAAGTCGAGCAACAATGGTTCAGGCAATCAAATGCATAGCCCTTCAAACAAAATTA
The DNA here is from genome assembly GCA_029582685.1 of Solanum piurae. Lineage (NCBI taxonomy): Eukaryota > Viridiplantae > Streptophyta > Magnoliopsida > Solanales > Solanaceae > Solanum > Solanum piurae. The sequence continues at coordinate 15,533 of JAJOOO010008967.1, forward strand.
GCCTTGATTAACTTCCAAGGCAAACAACAACAACATACCCAATGTAATTCCACAAGTGGGGTCTGAGAAGGGTAAGATGTACACAGACCTTAACACAACCTTTGTGGGGTAGATGGGTTGTTTCCAATAGACCTTCGGCTCAGAAGGGAGGTTACTCAGAGAAGGGTTGCAAGAAGAAAAAAAGATAACAAAATATCAAGATACAAAGCAAAATGAAGCAACAGATAATAGAAATACATAGAAGAATAAGAAACTACGCGGTTGCTAAATTCTACTACTAATAAGGAGAAGAGGATATGAGACAAGCCCCTTGCCTCTCCCACCTAACAGATGACCACACTTGGCTACCTACTAATAACGTTCAATCCTACACTAAAGTCCCAAGTTATCTTCAAATAAAAGAGCGATTGAGTAGTTAATTCTAAAACTAGACTATTTTCTAAGCCAGGAATTTAATCGAACATTTGGAGTGCAATAACAATGTTTTGTTTTTCAATTTAGAGAGGAACCCCAGGGTTGTAGCCTCAATATGACATAACTAGTTCATGAACACATGTATCTTGCTCAAATACATAGGATCAATGAAAATGATCCAATTGATAATTACTTATCAGGATTTTCCAACTCTACGAAGCTAATCCCCAAAAGTTCTTCCAAACCCAAGAAAAAATATTAAGACCCAATTGATAGATCCAAGTAGGAATCTCCCAATTCCTACTTTTACCAGTAGGGAAAATGTTCAATTCATTAATCAAGCACAATTGATTCCTCAATATACTTGATTCCTTACTACTCATTAAAAACTCAATACACTTTCTACTCTTCCAAGCAAGAAATGCATATGTAGGGCCTAATCTAGTGTTTGCAACCACCAAATTCACAAATAAGAATCTAACAAGTAGATAATCACAACCCAAGTAATAATAAACAAGATAAACTAGTATTCAATCACACAAAAGCAATAAGAGTCAACAACCCCAGCTAATGGGCTTAGCTACTCATGCAGGAGAAGAAAATACAAGATGAAATGCAATAATAAACATAGTTAAAGATTAAACAAAGAAGAAAGATGCAAACTCTATGGTGAAAATCTCTAAATCCTTCTCAAGTTAGCTATAGATACTCCTCCAAGACTTCAAAGATCAAAAAGCTCCCCAAGAAAATGATTACTTCCTCTTTATATGTGTCATAAATGTAACTCTGCCCCTTGTTGTCACGGATAACTTCATTCCTAATCATATGGTCTAACTACCACGCGGTAGAAAAGCCCTTAAAAAAGGCAACACATTCTTTTAGAGTGGGTTACGATTTCACATTTGTTGGCGAATAGACTTATGATTTGCTTATATGACCTCGGTAAATCCCTCTCATCAACTTACTTTTGGGTTGAATTAGATCCGATTTCATATTTTTCCTCTCTTGAAAGTCTTGAGTTCTAACATGAGAGGAAACTTTTGAGAGATTAGATATTAAATGAAATCCCTTGTTGAGATATATGATTAATTGAGTATATAATTAGGTTGAGAGTCGCTTTGGAGATTATTCATGTTTGTTTTCCTCTATATAAATGGTTGGATCTTGTATTCAATTATAGATAATTGTTTGATTTTGTAGGATACGATTTTACACATGAATCTTGTATGTCATGATCTTCACGTTTTGAATAGCTCAAAGTTTGATATTGAAGCTCAAAGTTTAAGTGTGCGATAGAAACTCATGGAGGTGTGTCAATAAAAATCTCTATTATGAATGTGTTGTATACCACACTAATTTGGAGGCTATGATAAATTTATGAAATCATTCGCTTATATTTATTTTGATTTTTACATTAAAGCTCAAAAATGTACAAAGTCAAACAATTGCATTGTTTTTCCCTTTTTGTGATGGCACAAAAAAAATCTAGTATTGAGCGAAGTGTCTTGGTTGTATCAGATTTAACTCTTAACGGATTACCTAGTACATCGACAGGACTAAATTGTAGATGTGATTGAAGGGGGAATGTGGTAGAACCTGAACTAGGGTAGTCAAACTGAACAAAGATGATCGACGAAAAGAGGCACATATCAGTGGATTGGAACAAATACTCTAGAGTCTGGAACATGAAGCTGCTATTGAGTTGCTCACTAGACTTAATGTTGATCTAGCTTGGCTTGCAAGGCCTATATGTGGAGAAAGAGTGTATTCGATCATGTTTCAAAAGCTTGACTTTCTACTCTTATTTGTATGAAAGCGAATGAAAAGCCTCAATTTTTCTTAGAGGGAATCAAAAAGCAAATTGAGTTATTGAAATCTTAGTATGTAAAAGTTAAAATGATCTTAGAAAAAGATTACTATAATGTTCAAAATTAAAATAATATAATTAAATGGATGAAACTTTCTAACATTGAACTATTATGATATGTCACTTTCTCTTTAAAAAGTCGTTCAGAATATGTATTGAGTAGTAAAAACAATCTAGATGCATAAATAAAATAGATATCTATAAAGTACTCGTAAAACATGACTAAAAAAAAAAAACATGAAAGGGGAAAGAAAATGAAAATTTCAATGACAAGAACAGAAAACACACACGTCTAAATAACAAGAGCATAAAGAGATTCAATAGAAGAGGTACACAAATCAAGCTAGTAAATTGATTATGTTAAAATTTGATAGTGAGAAATTATAATTGAACCAAATCTCGATAACGGTATAAACCGTTAAGCATAAATAGTTGAAATATCAACTAAGATATTAATTAACCGTTAATATGAAATGTTTAACACTCTCCTCCCGACAAAGCCAGATTGTTATAGTGAATAATGAGTTGATTCACGGAATCATTATGAGATTGCAATGAAATTACCTGATATTATTCGCGTCAGTTTTAAAGTATTAACGACTTAACTGAATATTACAGAATATGTGTATATTGACTATGTTCTTTAACAATAAATTATCAAATTTGAATTTCCCAATCTTTTTAGATCGGAATATCAAATTTTGTCAAAAAAAAGTCGGTTACACTCTCATCGGAAAAGCTATCATAAATGACATAGTTGCCCTTTGGTAATAAATAGGAGGACACTATAAGATTGTAGTATTATAGTTATTCCAAGACTTCCTTTGGTCGAGGCCCTCTGTGCCACTTCCTCCATCTCCGCCAGTGCCGCACTTGGTTTCTCCTGCGGTTTTTCATCTTCAGTTTCAACCAAAGGTCCATTCTTGAATTGTATTTAACTTTTTTTTGTTTCAAATTCCCCTTTCCCTTTTCTCATATGCAGTACCCTTTTGAAATTTTGATGTTTTTTTGCATTGTAAATAGTTAGATTCAAAGCATCTAGAGTCCATTGTTGATTATTCTGGTTATGCAATGGTGTTTGATATAATTTACTTTGTGAATGTCTGTTATGTTATAGAAATACTGCTATAGGTGAATCAGAATTTGTGGGTGACTCTCTATTATCAATTTTTGTGTAGGTTAATAGGGTTTTGTTTGATTTTTTTTGTTGGTAGATGTTTACCTTGGTTTCTTGATTCATGTGATTTCTGATGGCTCTTTGTTTCTTGATTTTGTTTTGATTTGTGATAGTTTGTTAGATATCTGTCTAGTTGCTAGTTGTTCCCTTTGGTGGGCAATCTAGAACCCAAAAACCACATTGTCTGCTGTGGTATGTCAACCTAAAGTTATTTGGACCTATAACTATAGATATCAGTGTGGGTTCTTTGTTGGAAAACACAATGGTGGATTATTTGATTGAATTGAAACTTGAAAGGGAAATTGCTAAAGCTCTCACCATGTTAAATGAAATCATCATTTGCCCTTTTTGTATACATGTCTTAAGGATATACATGGGTATGAGTAATTTGTGCGGATCCTTCAAATCACACTGAAAACTTCCTAAAAGTTTTGATGTACCTGTACCTGATACATACTCCATGACAGACCCAATGGGAGATAGCTCTTTCATACATGCCTGATAGATTTAATGTTCCATTAGGAAAACGAGGACATGACAACTTTTGATAGCATATAAACTTGTTGTCACTTGTCATGAACCAGACAACTGAATGGTATTGCGACGGGACATCTCGCTTGTAATCGTGTAAACCAGGTTGTGAATATATGGGACCTAGTTTCCCATAAGCAATATGTTTACACACTTCGAAGGCCTGTAGTCTTAATGGATCCCATCACTGCTATTGAAGGAGCACTATGTGTGTGACCAAAAGCTTTTATGTAATGAAAATTGGAAACAGCCACAAAATTAGTATCGACACCTATACTAAGTGAAAAGAAAAAGTATAAGTATGACAAGTTATCTACTAAAAAAAATGTAATAGATACCATTCCCACTGTTTCATTTTATGTAGCATTCTTCTTTGTTAGTCCGGTCCAAAAGAATAGGACCTTTCTATATATGGGAACTCCTTAACTTTAAAAATCCCATAATGAGATGCTCTTGTAGTCTCATGCCCACATGGTACGATTAGGGCCATAAGTTCTAAGGGTACTTTTAGTCCCTAACAGAAGTCTTCCCTTCTTTCCTAAACTTCGTGCCTAGTCAAACATCACCACATAAAATGAAACATACAGAGTGATTGATTTACATATTTTCATGTAACTTCATTGTCCATTTTGAGGGACACGTGTTCTTTTTTTTCCCACACACATGGCTTTATCAGTTATGATTTCCTTCTTATGCATGTCTATTATTATGTGTTCTTACATGATTTTTGAGAAATCCTACTTATCTTTCCTTTTTAGGGCTGCATTCATCCAATATCCTGTAGTCTGGCATTCCACTTTATATTGATTGATGTTTTGTTCGTCATCTCATTGCAAGTTTCTTCTTTATGATCAGGGAGCACAACAACAACAAAAAAGCTCTGATACTTAATTTGATTGGTTGTATAGGAGCATATCATTTTGGTGGATGTACTCATAAGCAAGAGAAAGATAATTCTTTCATATTAGTGTGTGGCTCAATTGATATGCTGATACAAAATTATCTTTCTGGTTGCAAAGAAACTTCTTTTGCAACCTCTTTCTCATCTGAGATCACGAAACGAGCTTCATGCGACCAGGGTTCTGGTGCTGAATTGTCAGAAATGAGTCCAGAAAAAGATAAATGTCCTCTTGTTGTCTGTATAGAATCTGATTCAAAGGATGGTGATCCTTGTTCCTTAAACAGTCTAGATGGTCCACGACCTTCAACTTTCAGTGCCATGTCTGGAAGTTCAAAGCCCATAGTATATCGTAGGAAAAAGTTCAAAAGGAATCCTCTTCCAACTTTCTTCATTGAACCATCAGCTGAAGTTAGGCCTAGCAATGGATGTCCTTCTGAGCTCTGTTCTGAAGTCCATTCAGGAACTTTGAAGGAAGGCATAGTTGCTGCTGAGAAATTAGCTACTGCAACTCCTGTTCTTCTGCCCGCTGAGTGTAACAGAGGAAACCTTCTATCTAAATCAAATTCTTGTGATGGTAGGCCTGAAGGGGAAGAGCAGTGCTCTGAAGCAGCATCAAGAAGTGATATCCAAAGGACTTCAAATGTTTGCATAAATGATAGCCATTCGTCATCAAAGTGTAATTTGGACTTTGGGTCTTCTTCGTTGAAGACGGTTGTGGATGATGCTGGTGAGTGCTCCTCATCTGGTGCTTTATTTCCTGAAAGATTGGGTGATAATATGCCAGAAAAGGATATATGCGCAGCAATTCTTAGAGGTTATGGGTTACTTGAAAAAGTTGTGGTTACAAAGCTCCAAGCATCCACAGAAGACTTTTATACCAGTTCTGACAACTGCTGTTTAATCTCATGCAAAGCCTGTGATTGTTCAGAATCTACAGTGAAGATGCTAATATGTGATAATTGTGATGATGCATATCATTTATCGTGCTGCAAACGCCATATAAAGATAGCACCTGAGGATGAGTGGTTTTGCCAAACTTGTTTGATAAAGAAGCAGAAATTGCTCAAGAAATCATCTTGTAATGAGAGTTCTAGCAATTCTCCATCTGAAGGTGTATCAGGGCCTACAGCTCTCATGTTGAAGGACACCGTTTATAGAACTCGTGTTCGTATTAGCAAAAAGTATCAAGCTGAGATTCCTGACTGGACAGGTCCAGTGACAGAGTACGTTCTACACATCTATTTTTTTTTATTGTTGTGGATCTTCTTATTGACTTAAGGGAAGTGAAAATGACAACTAGCTTTAAATGGTTTTGCCATGTAGGCAGATAAAACATAATGGGGTATCTCTCATTCTGTTTCTACCTTCTGTAACAGTTTGTACTTAACATTTTCAGTTGTTATGTCTTATGATTTAATATAGATTATAGATTATAGATATGATGGAGGAGTCCAACTTACAAGTAGTTACAACATAGAGAATTTACACTAAAACATGTTGCTACAAGTACTCTTTTGTCGATGCTAACGTGGGAATTGCATTACGCAACAAAATTTTCACTAATCTCCGCAAGGGAATTGCCTAATCCCTTAGACATCTTCTGTTTCTTTCATTCCATGCTGCCACACAAGCTTTGACAGAGCTATTTCCCTTGTTCCTGTTCTCCCATCTCTTCTTTTGGAGCTTCCATTATAGTAGAATCTCATTGATGGTTCTTGACATCACCATTTGATACCAAATATACCATACATGTTAACCTATTCACAATAGTACAATTGCATAGTCAAGTACTAAGTAGTTAACATCCTCTTTCGGTTCCTTTACATTAGGCCGAATCTTCGACAAACACCTAAACTTGTTCAAGCATTTCATACAGCTAACTAAACTAAGTCTATTACATATTGAACACTTGACATATGCCCAAACTGTACCTACACGACACATATTGCAGATATAGTACATAACATGGTTATTGATAATGAGCTTGAACATGTTAGAAAATAAGTTGTCATGGACTTTATTCTTCCTCATTTTATTCTTTTCTCACTCCTCTCAACAAATAAGACCTGTCCCATCATTTTTCATGCTTGAATTCCACCAACGAACCATCCCTCCACCCCCTGCTGACCCACTTCATCCATCAACACACGGTCCAGCCCTTCTCTTTTCTCTCTCTCTCTCTCTCTCTCTACATATATATATATACACACAGCAACCATAGTACACAAACACCACAATGCCACTCACACACTACTCTCTCTATTTTTTGTTGCATCTCTGTTGAATGCCATATTCAAAATGCCACCACCTTCAGCCGCCCAATCTGTTTGCTCCTTTCATTGGATAAGAGAAACAAAAGCGAGACCTTTGACAATTAAGAGAGGTATTTCTCCACTCCAAGCGATTGAGGTGCCACCTCTTTCCCCTACAATGACAGGGAAATATTGTCCAATTGATAAGTTAGAAGGTGATAAAATTTCTCCGGTTCAAGTCCTCTGTTAAGTGTAAATGAATAAAGCAACAGTCGTGATAGAGTGCAAAGAAGAGGGTTATTTAGCTATGATTCTTCGTGGAGAGGAAGCAATCGGTATCAAAGTTGGGGAGTTGATTGCCCTTACAGTTGAAGGAAGATTGTATTGCAAAATTTAGTGACTACCAACATTCAAATCAGATTCTATGTCTTCAAATTTGATTGTCCTACCACAAAAGGGAGAAAAGATAAATGGAGAAGAAGAGAGGAAGAAGAAGGGGGAATGTTTTTTCTTAGCTCTTAGATGTAGGTGGGTCTGGATTCAATAGTGGAAAGATAAGAGAAGGAATTGTCTTTTAGGGAAGAAAGATAACACATAGTGAAGTGGGTTGAGAATAATGAGGTCCCAGGTTCACATCAGTGGAGAGACAAAAACACTAGGAGATTTCTTCTACTTGCCCGAACCTCAGAGGATAGAGTTACCCATCACCTATGGTGGTGTGAGGTAGCAGGTACCTTGTGGAACTAGTTGAGGTATGCGCAAGCTGGTCCGGCTACCACAATTATTAGAAAAAGATGAACGGGGAGGGGAATTGGAAAAATAGACTTTTTCCCTTTTTGGATCAGAAGTTTTTTTTTTTTGTGGGATTTTTTGGGTTTAAGAGCTACATGTCTTTCTTCCATGGCTTCTTTGTCACATCTGTGTGTAAACTGCTCACATTCTATTTTCTTGATTGTTTCAGCATGTGTCTAATAGGCAAAATTTGAGCACAAGTAGTTTAGATGGCTAGATGAAAAATTCGAACAAGTTTCGATGTTGTCTATGTATTCACCCTTAACATTAAGCATCAATTGACTTAAATGGTCCTCCTCAAATTCTTTGCTGTAATGATGGCACCCAATCAGTTCTCCATGTGAAAAAGCACTTTTCCATCGGTGTTTTCCGGATTCATCATTTTCAGTTGTCATCTGTGTTATTTTGTTTATGTATGAATCACTCCTGGTTTTCTCATAGGATCTACCTAATGAAACTCTCTATGCAAAGAAAGAAATCTTCGGAGATAATTTTCTTTTAAGGAACTTTGTAATGTCTCTAAAATGTTCAAAGCCTGTGGTGGCATGTTTCGTGCATCTACAACTCAAAATTCTGTTGGTATTTTTTTCTCTTATCTCATAACCTATAATTCTATACCTGCTAGTCCTAGCACATCTTATCTAAAGTCCTAAACTTAAGTATGATTTCTTGAATGCTTGGTGGAATATTAATACTCGGGAATTCAGCTCAAGAAAAATGGATTAGTGTTAGTGGGGGTAACTATGGCATGTTCATGTTTATTTATCTCTTAATACCATGGAAACCTTATAATGCTCACAGGTTTCGTGCTTCATATGTTCTGATAAGTTTTACTCTAATTTATGAAAATCCTGCGTATAGGAATGCTATTAATATTTACTGTTATGATATTGTTATCTATTTGAGCTGTTTGTATCTTTTGAGTGTTCCTGCTGCATTGGTTTTGATGAAGAGATTTGATGCAGTGAGGCTGGTTGTAGTGGTGAACCATTTGAAATCAGACTTTCAGAGAATCTCTGCTTGCGTGTAAGTTCCACTCCTGAAATTTATCTTTCCATACAGCTGCCTGCTCAGTTCTAGGAAAAATTATTTACGAATAACCAAATTATATTGTTCAGGAACAATCTTCTAACGAACATTTGAAGATTAGTTCTATTGGCAATTGGCTTCAGTGCCAGCAGGTCATTGAAGGTTTTGGGAAACGTGTGGATGGAAGTGTCTGTGGGAAATGGCGAAGGTAATGATCCTGCCCTTTGCACTTTTACTATTGAATTGTTTTGCTCCAGCTTTAGGTGTTTCAAGTGGATGCTGCTAATTTTGGGCTGTTTCATTAAAATAGTTTTAGCTCTTGGAAATGGACACCATTACATGTCTTGGTCAAATTAATTTGCATGTTCCCTTTATTATTTTCCTCTATTAATGAAAAGGAACTCCAAAAGAGGAAAAGGAAAACCCCTGCAACTTGATGTCCCTCCTGAATTTTTAAGTTCTACCTTCGACCTATGATATAAGACCCATGAGATAAAAGCCATATCAGTAGTTTGATAAGAAAAGTACTGAGATCAGTGAGAAGTGAAAGTAGTTGTAGAAAGGGAAGTTCATGTATTAAAAGGGAAGTTCACTTATCAAGGAATCCAGCATGATATTCATGTTGTTTTGTCTTGGTATTCTAATTTTTATCTATTCAAGATGCCCAATCTGCAATTTGGTGTTATCATGACAGGGCCCCGCTATTTGAAGTTCAAACAGATAAATGGGAGTGCTTCCGTTCTGTCCTTTGGGATCCAGCTCACGCCGATTGTGCTGTACCTCAAGTATGTGAGTTTATTTCAGTCCAGATGTTGTGTTCAACATCTTATCTTCAACTTAACTCATTCACTTGATTCATTCCTTCCCCATTACCATTCCTCGCTCTATGTTTTCTTTTCTTCCCCATCCCCAAACTTGCTTCTGTACGAGATAGATCTATTGCATTTTGTTTTTGTTAGTTTGGAGAATTAGTTTCTTGTTGAGATTAAGACGTTTGCTTCCAAAGTTGTCTAGCTGTTGCACAGATTTTTTGCTGTCATGTGTAAGCAAGAAATATTTATATCTTTTGAGTTTATGTTGAAGAATCATTCAAGTGCTATAATAGCTTCAGTGTTTTTCATCATCATCTCGGGGAAGATGCTTACTGTAATAGTAAGTGTGGCCATTATCCCTCTTTTGGGCTAGTATATTTGCTATGTTCGATTATCTTGCAACACTCTTCTCGTGTCCCTAAAAAGATGGAGGTTTATACTGACACATATACAGTAATATTTAAACTAAGCTTTTGCTGTGGACTCTTACATGTATGGAACGATTAAACCTTTGATACTCTGAATGATTTTTCTAGAAGCAATGAAGTACATGTGGATTGAAAATTATACAAGTGCCATAACACGGTCATCAAAAAAATAGTCCTACAAGTGCCATAACATTGATATTATTGCATTGCTGCTTGTTTTTACTGATCTTTGGGTTTTTCATTTGCTATATTGCCCATTTCATTGAGATCTATCCTTATTAATAACAACAACAACATACCCAATGTAACCCAACAAGTGGGATAATGGGAGGGTGGTGTGTACGCATCCTTACCCCTACCTTGTGAAGGTAGAGAGGCTGTTTCCACTAGACTCTTGGCTCAAGTAAAGCATATAATATTTCTTAAATTGTTTTTCTGATCGCTGTTCTTTGTCTCTCACTCTGGCTCAGGAACTAGAGACGGAGGAAGTTCTGAAGCAATTGAAGTATATGGAGATGGTATATCAACAAACCTTATTATATCACTCTTTTCCTGTTTTGATAAAGGGATGAATCACTTATATACTTTATTTAGCAAGAGGTGTAGGTAATAAATAATATAATACAAAAGATCGACCCCATCAGCCAAATTATATACATGACTAAAAAATTTCTGTCTTCTGGTGTGTTACATTCTTCTAAAATCGAAAAATTCTTTTCAATTGCAGTTATGTTTCTCAACTATTTCTGTTACATTATCTGTTTAGTAAATGAGTTAATGCAAAGTCACAGCACTTCTCTATTTCCTTTGTACTCGATGGGGTTTCTGCAAGCTACTGTTTTTGTATTCCGCTGTCTGTCTCTGCCTCTTGTACACCAAGGTGTTCGTTCCTTTTGTTATTAAAATAGTTTTCTAGTTGAAGAAGATATAACTAAACTTTCTTTGGTTATTGTATTAGATACTATCCATCTTTTCCTATTTCTCTTTTAGTGGAGTAAGGTCTTATTCTCCAACGAGTTGCCTCCCTGTGCACAAATGGAACCCTGCAGGATTCTGGCCCCTCTATACTATTAGACAGCTCAAAGTCTGAGATGTGCTGTAGTAAACTAGTTGTGCAGAGTCCCCATTTACTACTATTGTACAAGACAAACAGCAAAGAGAAACTAGGATTTAGGCTTTGCGCAACATGGTTTCCTTGGTCATGTTACCAGTTTCAAAAAAACTAGTAATATGGTTTCCTTGGACAAGGAAAAATAAGTTGGATTTTGGTAATTGCTTTATCTCTCTCATTTGATAATGCATGACCAAAGACGAGATATGTGTGTCACAATTAAAGAAAGATTTTTATGTAACTACTTCGGGTTACCCAGGACATCACCTTAGATAGGAGAGTGTGGAGCACGCGTAGTAGGGTAGAAGGTTAGTAGGCAGTGGAGTGTTGTCTTGCTTTTCGTGGGTTTAGATTTGTCGGTGTTTGTTGTTGTACTAGTTGTATTATTGTACTTCTTGCTTTTGATATCTATCATTGTTTGTTGTTTATTGACTTTCAATTATCGCACTATTTTGTGTTCTTGTTCCTTTCTTGTAGGATTTGTACTGCTTCGCTTGTTAATTGCTATGTTTTCTTATTCTTTGTACTTGGATTTGCTACACTTAAGACGATGGTCTTTTGGAAATATCTCTACCTCCACGAGGTAGTGATAAGGTCTGCGTACTCTCTACTCTCCCCAGACCCCACTTGTGGGATTCCACTGGATATGTTGTTGTAACTTTTTAGTATAGTTTTATTTACTACTATTTTTTTCCTTTATGCACAGAATATCTAAATTGTCGGAAAAGGGGGTGCCCATTTTAAGTAGTGAATTACTGGTGGTGGATCCTTGTCCTACAAATGATCTGTCATTTTCCCTTACAATTGTTGTTTAATGTACATTGTATACTTTCTAGACTAACTTAAGAAGGTATAGAATATTGAACCTAGTGTTGTTCCTTCTGTTTAGTTGAAACCCCGGCTGGCAGTTAAGAGGCGCAAATTGAATCAAACCTCAGGTGCTGGCTCACAGTTCTTGACAAAGAAATGAGAAGATACAGGCTTCATGTACGGAAATGTTCATCTTGTACATTTAAGCATAAAAATTTTGGACAATTGGAGTTGTACTACATGAGATTTTCATCACAGTATGCTGATGTAATTGCTTCAGAGACATAATTGTACAATTTAGAAGGTGCAAGGAATCAGCTGCAAACTCGACTTGATCTTTCCTGGCTTCACTTCATCACAGTACGCTGATGTAATTGCTTCAGAAACATAATTGTACAATTTAGTAGGTGCAAGGAATCAGCTGCAAACTCCTTGATCTTTCCTGGCTTCACTTCATCTCTTAGTCCATCTATCTCTTCTCTTTACGAGGCATTTACATTTTTGCATTGTCAGGGCTGACAAATTAACATTTCACTTTTTTCACCCTTATGTCACATTTCTGTAATGCCTTGATGAATTTGTGAGGCCCTGGTTTAGTCATTGCAGAATAGAGAGCAGGTTGTGAGGATATGGGGAATTTGTACTCGTGATGACTTTATGTTAGTGCATATTTATGTTTTTATTTTTCTCTCTGGTATAAGTCATTACTGTTCACCGCATATTTGGCATCTCTGTCACTCTTCCAGGTTAGGAACTTATGGTTCTGCCCTTGTATCCTAACAAAGGGTCCAGCTCAATTTGAACTCAAGTCAGCCTTAGTGATATGAAGGTGCTGAGTGGAAGGGCCGTCTTTCAACGAATAAAAGTTACTCTATAGAGGTAACATGCTGCGATACTGATCTTTATGAGTCTGCGCTTGTTTATTACATTTGGTTACTGAATTGAGTAAAGGATAGTGATCATATGTCTTGATGGCCAATTTTAACCTGTGGGGCATTTTGTTTCACCATGATCCAATTATTTGTAAAGTGCTCCACAAGAATGATGAGTGACAGTTGAAGATTTAGAGTTGGTATTGAGCAATTCTTCACTCACTTGTGGGGCAAATGAAAGGGAATTTCATCAAAAGAGCTGTCCTTCGAAAGAAAGAAGAGTCAAATTTTAATCATCCCAATTGAAGTTAGAAAAATAGAAAGACAAACAAATTGAACTTGGCCCAGTGGTGGGCAAAACGTCAACATTGTATCTTGGATTAGACTAGATAGGATTCTTTTGGTTCTAATGCATGAAAGGGGCAACGTATCGAATTTTTTTGCACGTACAACCATCAAACCAGAGATTTAAGCGGTGCTTGCTTGATCAGGTAGGAAGTACCATATTATGTTCTTACATAATACAATTGGAGTAGAATCACTTTTCGTTAATAGGTTAAAAAATATCCATAATTCTTCAACAAGACAAAAATTGCATTAGAATCGCTTTTTGTTATTAGGTTTAGGAATTCGTAATTCTTGAGGAAGACGGGTTAACCCGGATCCCAAAATTGAAGTCAAGAAGACAATTCTATTTCCCATTTCTGAAAATAAATTCCTAGAGCTCAAGATCTTTGATGTACTGAGATAATAGTTTCAAAATTCAGGTGGAACATTGATAACCCTTTTAAAATTTATCAATTAATTTCATCCAGACACTAGACACTTAAACTATGATCTATTCCGATTAAGCATCTAACATGATAAAGTATTCTTATTAGACACTTCACACTCAAATCATGGAAAAGCTTTTGCTTGTTCTTATGTGCCCACTGTCCATTACGTAGATAAGTTAACCACTTAAAATAAGTCACATCCTTTGATTATACTCCCTCCATTCCATATTAATTGAATTTTTGAGGTGTTTCACATCCTTTAAGAAAAGTAGATTAAGACATAAATTGAACATAGTTTTCCATATTTACCCTTATTAATTATTGTCAAATTTATAATTAAAATAACTAAACATTAATTAAATTTTATTGAAGTCATCACATTGAAATTCCAAATGAAGGGTAAAATTGGAAGAATATTTTAAAAATAATCTTGAAGATTGAACAATTAAGTTAATTTGAAAAATGAAAAATGCCTCAAAAATTCAATTAATATGGAATGGAGGGAGTATGCATTAGCCTCAATAAGTCGTATAAACTTTAGCATGTTCCAATTGAGGTTGATGTGTATAATAAAAGGAGGTGACATATTCTATATAGTTAACCTATCTACACAACAGAAGCTTGAGAGCAATGCCCAAAAAGCTTTTCCAAAATTTCAACTGAAAGTGTGTAATAAGAACACTTGATCATGTGTTTATGTGCTCAATTAGAATGTATCGTAGTTCGTGTTTTAAAATGAAATTTACTGACAAGTTTAAGGGACTACCAATATATTCCGCTTTAAATCATGTCCTCATCATGGCTCTTATAACCACAATAATACTCTCTTAGGGCCAGTATATGTGATCTCTTCTGCAGCTAAATATTCTGACACCATAAGTCAAGAGTCATGATCAAGAAAGTGAAACTTTTAGAGCTCTTACATAACCTCATAAAACCATACAACTATGGATATCAAAATTAAAAAAATCCACCTAAAAAAGTAACTGTGTTATGACCAGTTTTTTATCCACTTTCTTCAATCCAAGACTCAAAATGCAGCAAAGAAATTTGGACATACAACTGTTTGAGAGGAAATGTGTCATCAAACAAGATTTCATTTTTCCATTGAAATAGAAGTGAAATATATATTACATTCCAATTCATCAACTTAGTGGCATTCTATCAAACATGAAGTACATACAATAATAATAAAAGAATCATTAAATCCTGAGCAACAAGGATTCAGCAGGAAAAAGATTTAAGTCTAATCTGAGTAAAAGAATACAGCATGAAGGTATTACCAAGATCTTCACATCCTCCATTCTAAGCTCTTTCTGCTTAATGAGCACTGTCGAAGCTGATTGAGGTTATCGTGAAGTCCTCACAGATGCATGTGACAAAAATGGAAAGAATTCAGGCCTATAACGGTCCAGACATTACAATCAACTGTCTGTTGTTATGGATCTCACCTTCCTTCTTGACTGAGGAATTGTGAAAAATCATCTACTCCATTAGCCATGGCATCTGTAGTGTCACTGGTACTTATTGCAGGTTCATCCTCTTCTTTGTTTTTTGATTCAACATGAGTCTGGTCTTCAGAAGTTTCAGTTCCTCTCTCCTCAACAGTCTCTAGAACACGAATATCTGAAGCAGAGTCTTCCCCTGCATTCTTCCGCAGCCAAGCCTCATGAATTTGCAAAACATATTCCAGATGCCATAGGACTTCTCCCATTGTTGGTCTCAACTTTCCCTCATCTGACAGACATTTCTCAGCAATTTCTCCAAATTTCATCAACGATTCTGTGGAATATTGTCCTGCGAGTTGTTCGTCAATGATGGTTTCAAGAGATCTTTTTCGTTGAAACCGCATTGCCCATTCTGCAAGATTGATCTGATCTCTTGGTAAACTTGGATTTATAACAGGGCGCGCACATATAACTTCAAACAGCACAACCCCAAAGGAGTAAACATCAGATTTCTCAGTCAACTGCTGCCGCCTGAAATACTCGGGATCCAGATAACCAAAACTTCCTTTCACTGCTGTACTGACATGAGTATGCTCCAAAGAAGGGCCAGTTTTAGACAGCCCAAAATCAGCCATTTTCGCCACAAAATTCTCGTCTAACAATATGTTGGTTGTCTTGATATCCCTATGGATAATTCCCCGCTCTGACCCTGTGTGAAGGTAATGCAGACCACGAGCTGAACCAATGCACGCCTCTAGTCTTTGCTTCCAGCTTAGGGATGGCAGATCACTGCCAAAGAGATGACTCCTGAGAGTTCCATTGGCCATGTACTCATAGACCAAAATCATTTCATTCTGTTCATCACAGAAACCTATCATGGAGACCAAATGCCTATGCCTTAGCTTAGAAAGCATTTCGATTTCTGTTTCAAATTCTCTCAGTCCTTGCTGAGATTGAGGATTGGCTCGCTTGATTGCAGCAAGGGTGCCATCATCGAGTTCTGCTTTGAAAACCTTACCAAATCCTCCCACTCCAATCACTAAGCTTTCATCAAAGTTGTTTGTAGCTCCTTTAATCTCTGCTAGAGTAAACCGCCTTCCAGATCTTAGAGTTCCAAGATTTTGATATTGTATAGATCCCTTATCATTACCAGTATTGGTCACAGCAGCTGCATGAAGGAATAAAGGCCTCCATCCAGGTGAGGTTTTCTTTGTGTCATCTTTGCTACTCCACCTTCTACATAGCCATATAATAAGCATGACTAATCCTGCAAGAAAGATAATGGATGCAACACCTGCTCCAATTCCTACCCACAGGATTAAATTTTTCAAAGTCGATTTTTCTGGAACATCCTCATATTTCTGTATATAGGCAAGATTACCATTCCGACTCAACTTGAAAACCTCCAAACCATTCAAAAGAGCATCAGTGCCTGCAGAACCAGTCGTTGTATCTGGACCAAGTTGAACCCAGAGACTGCTGCTTGTCAAGGATATCGCATCAAAGTAATCCTCATGGTATGCCTTGTTCATTCCCCCAGCTCTTGAGAAAATGTCGTAGTTGTCTGCTGCAGTTTTGTTATTTATATAAATTTTGAAGATCCTTTGATTTGGTTTATTATAGTCAAACTCACAGAAATGTAAGCGGATTACATAATCAAAATCTGGATCCACATCCAATTTCCATGACATGTTCAACCGCTTCTCCATGACATCTGTGTTGCTCATAATTCTTGCTGTTTCATACACAAGAAGCGGAGCAACAGAGGTGTCATTGGGGGAAGCATAAGTAATGTTGGAATGGTTTTTGGCTTCTGAACCTGCATCTGCGATGATCATATAGCTTGAATCTGCCTCCCACTTCCTCCTGAACCCTGAATCTTGAGTGGATTTAATTACTGAACCACCAATGTTCAACCTGTACATAGTCTGAATCCCTCGTTTACTCAAATTTAAAGAACTGTTAGCACCATTGCCACCAACTTTACTGATGGAGTCAACAAATAGCTTATCAGTCACAGGGATGATCTCAATGGCGTTAACAAATCCAAACGAATCCTTATTCGGAATAAACTCGAGCACAAAGACATCGATATCAGAAGTCACAAAATACTCCTTCACCAATGAAAAGATACTGGAGTTGCCTCCAGAACCTTCCAAGAGCGAGTTCTTGAGCAAAATCTCACCAGCAACATTAAACTCCGAAACCAACTTCAAACCATTTGCAGCAACAGCAAAATACGACTCATTCGCATCGCGATTCCCAAATGTGAAGGGATAGAAATGGAGCCTAAGGAAATAACTACCAGGTGATCCTTTGAAAGTATAGTTAAAACTTTCCGAAAAAAATCTGGCAGATTTGTAGAGTGACTCATAAGATGGATCACCATTTAATGAGTCAGTAGATGCCTCAATACCTGATGAACTCAAAGTGACATTACTACCAGGATCAGAATCACCTATCCATTTGCTACCATCTGCATTCACACTGGAATTTGTACCACAATTTACCAGAAAAGTCTTTGTTTGAGCTTCCCCAATTTCAACAAACACAACTAATACCAAAAGAGGAATTATCACAAACACCTCCCTCCCTTTGACTTTCATAACTTCACTATCCCCCAATAAGGCAATAACTCCCCCAAAAGTTTCTTCCTTTTTTGATACTACCTACACACTCTTCCAAATTCAATTACAAAACTCAAAACCCCACCAGTAATTGTTTCAAAACTAGACAAATTTTCAAATAAGAAAAACCCCTAACTTGCAATCACTTTCTACCCCAAAACCAAAAACAATCTATATATCTCAAGAAACATCAAAAGTGAAGCATAAACATTAAAAGAATACCTTCACAAATCTCTCATAGGCAACTCAAAAAGCTTCAACGACATGAGAAATTAACCAAACCCCACAAGAATTGTCTTCAAAATGAACATCTTCAGTGCAGGAAAAAACCCAAATCAGCAAACAGATCTGAGACCAACAAAATGGTCAAAAGCTCCAATCTTGGAGACAATGGTAAGCAAAAATAGAAGAAAAAAACCCAAATTTTCAAGAATGGTGAAGAATTAAGTCTTTTGACAGATCACCTAAAAATGGTGATTAATAGGGAAAAGAGTTCATTTTTTTATTTCCAAGATGATAAAGGAAGATGGGGTAGGCTGGAATTATTTGAAACAGACTGGAAACATTCATATACTGCACTGTCTCTCACCTCAACACCATTATCTCTATACTATTTTATTACTCTTTCTTGTAACTGCTTCTAACAGCCATTTTCTCAAGGGTTTAAACTAAGATTTTATTTATTTATTTCATAGATTTGGGTTTGGGACTTTTTTATATTGGTGGTCTTAAGTTCGAAATTACTTGCCAGTGAAAAGTAAGGAATTTGTCTTATCTTTTGAATTGAGCTCGTCGTATTAGACTTGTCTAGTGCACATTACGTCTCTCATATAGTTTGTAAGTTATTGCATGGCGGGGGTTTAACCCATGCACACCTAGTGGGTTCCTTATCATTAAAAAATATACATATATTACTACACTTTAATTAATTTGTCGTATTCTTTGGAAATCCCACACGATTTTATTTATTTTTTTGGAAAGTTAGAATATATAGCTAATTTATTAATCCTTTCGTTTCATACAGATTTATTAAAAAATCATAAATAAAAAGATAATTATATTAATTCACTTCTTAAAAATCTACTTAGAAATATTATAAACATATGTATATGCTTTCAGAAAAAAATTAATTGAAAGGATAATATAAAAAAGAA
>JAJOOO010008968.1:0-17666 GCA_029582685.1 Solanum piurae
TATGTGAAGCATCCCAATAAAATCATAATCCCTCCATTGATTAGGCAAAGGGTAAGAATATAAAAGAGACTTTTGAGATGTGTCTAATGTACCAAAATGCTTTTTGAAATCTAGTGGTCTTAAACAAGTGATGGAGAATGTTGGAATTAGAGAGTTCCCATACATAGAAAGAAGCATTTTTTTACATAAACTAGAAAGGGAAGTAAGTCACTTGAATTGAAACGGAGGGAATCTTTTACAATTAGCTTAGCATACAAATTTAAATTGTAAGGAGAACATGAAATATCAAAATACTTCCAACAAGGTTTAAAACTATCAATCATTTTAAGGATTTTTGATGCATGGATTCACAAAGAAACTGAATACAAGAACATGAAATATAGTTAACCAACCAGCTGCTTGCAATAATCTTTCCAGCCATCCTCATTCAAACCGAAGTTAAAAAAATCTGTTACATCAATGCCTGGAAGTCTCCAAGGTTTCTCTTCAAAACCGTCAATGTCAACTTCAAATATAGTCCTGACAGTGTACATGGGTAAATAAGCATTTTGAGCGTCTTTGAACCTTTCCAGTAGATATATGATTTGCCCCAAAAAACTAAACAAATGAAAAGTAGTCATCTGACATTGTACACAGTAATACTTTCACCACACTCCAACATATTCATACCATCAGTTTTTCTATACAGCCGAAATTATATGGACATACCACATAAATAGCATGAATTTTAACCTCATAGATCTACCACAAGCTTATGTGTTAACTACCCTCCTTAGAGTTTCACAACATGAGGGAAAGTTCTTCAATAGGTCTTAAGAGAGATAAAAAACTAGTTACTTGGGAAATTTGACGGGAAGCAAACACTTCTTATAGCAGCTGCAGACAGCGACATAATATAAGAGGCAGGAAGAGTTATTGATTATTGACCGTGTCTTTTTTTTTATCAGGTAAATATTTTCATTAATCACAAGGACAAAAGAAGGTTCATATGCAAGAGGTATACCAAACAGTAAAGGACCTACACAAAGATATTGTTCTCTATAAAAGAGACTCAATCCTCAATACAACCCGGAACTACACGGGTGCACCAAAAATAAATAAATAAATAAGGGATCGGAGACTACTCCTCAACTGCCAAAAACTCAATTCTGTGAACATACAACACAGTCATATAACTCTAAAATTCCAAAGAATTTTGGACATAGGAACTAAAGTGCCCATGCTTAAGACAAGAACAGAAGATTTGCACATAATGACAATAACCAAACTAAATTACAGACTCAACACACGATGTTTACTAAAAATAAATTCCAGCAAAGTAGTGTAACTAGAAAAGAGGTGGTACACTTGATTCCTTCATAACAGTAAATATCAAACCTCACCAAACAGAAAGAATAGCAAATTCAAGTATGTTACAAATCAGGGAAACATACTTGTGTGAAGGAAGAGTGAATTCCAGCCCAATCCCAAAGCCACGTCCAGACGCACCACCTCCCCAGCCGGACATACCATAGGCACCTTTCATTCCTGGTGGTCTCCAATCACCTCTACCACGTCCAGCAACAGGGCCTACATTGACAGGGGGGCGGACTTGACCAGGTATTCCTCCAGGACCCGACGGGGGAACTCCAGGCATAGGAGTTGCACCAGGCCTCACATACTACATGATACAAGAAAAACAGATAAGAGATTCATGTCAGCTGTCAAAATAATGTAACAGGGACAACTATCAAGACAGAATGGCAAAAAGAATCCAGAACAGAAATATATAGAAAATCTTTTTTAAAACAGTAAAAGTAAAAAATATATAGTAAATCTTCCAATCATCTGACAAGAAACAGACAACAAAATTGGGCAGCAGTTCTGAAGGATTTTCATCAAGTAAGCAAGCTAAGTGTAAAAATGTGGCCAAAGAACAGTTCAAATGTGTTAAGTATGTCACCAGATAAGCACGTAAGACATTGCTTTCACAGATTCAGCAAGCAATGTGAGAAATATGGACTAAAATCTTCACTTTTATTAAGATGTCTGAAAATAGGACTTGCATATGTTACTTAATCGTGTAAATTTCATGCAACCGAAATAAAACAGTTATCAGTGATACAAATTCTTATATATCTTTTCTTTTCTTTATATTTGACCAAATACTAATTGAATGTTGTACTTCATCACTCAGCATTAGAAAACCGATCTTTCTTTCAGTATATATCATTATCAGTTTAAGCAACCAGATTGCCTTGAATAGGCTTCATTCGTTAATGACCTACTCGCACAGGTCCAGCCCGTCTGGAAAATGAAGGTGCTGATTAGAGACAAAAACATAGTTAAACTGAAAAGAGATCAAAAGTCAGGAATGGTCCACCAACAAACTAATGTCCGTAAGTTTTTCTGAGATTTTCCATTTACATTCTCAAGAGCTACTAACACAGCAGCAGATACAACTTGCAGACGGTGATAAATTAGTTCAAAAACAGCTTTTATCTATTTAAAAAGGTGCTAACAACTGCCAGTTACCCAATTGTTCAAAAAAATAGCTTTTATCTATTTAAAAAAGGTGTTGACAACAGCCAGTTAATTTGAAGTGCTTTTAGATGAGTAATGTTAGACGATTAACTGCGACAGCAGCATCCAATGTATCACGTGGCAATAAACGTGTGAACCAACATGCAATCACATAGGATTTTGAATAGTTAGAGTTCATCACATGTGTCCCACATTTTCCCATAAAAGGAGATTTTCAATTGTACGTTTGGATATCCCAAAGATATTTCAATTTGTGGATGAGTACTGTTAGCCTTTGCGGATGCCTGGTATTGGAACATTCCAAACATCCTCTAGCTATAAATTAAAGCATGACCATGCTATAGACTGACCAAACAAGAATTATTTCCAGCAAAATTATGAAATAAATTTTATTAATAATATTATCATCAGTACAATTCTTTATACAGCTTGTGCATACAATGAGAGCCATCGGCCTTAACATCACCAATGACCACAAAACCATATGAAAATTACAAGTCAGCTTACATTGCATGTTCTGATCAAACAATATGGGAAGAACACAAACTCCCAGATGTACAACATCACTGACCTTATACTGGGAATGATACTGATGATTGTATGCATGATTGGGGTACCCAACCTTTCCTGCTACTCCAGGTGCTCCATTCACTTTTAGTGCATCGGTTATCTCCTTTCTCTCTCCATTAGCGGCAGGACCCCCCTCTTCACCCCAATCTTGCTCCTCCATCATTGGTGGATGGCTTGGGCCATCATTATCAGCAACAATAACCAAAGGATCTTCATCTTCATCGTCCTCTTCACCAATACCCATTCTCTCCATACCCATTGGTCCATGAGTGTTGTCATTTAACACAATCTGCAAATCATCCTCACTATCACTATCCCAATCATCCTCAACATTACCTTCTCCAGTATTCCCCGCCCCACCTGAAACACCCGGAATCTCCAGCCCAGGAATCAACTGCTCGGCACCAGAAGCTTCAATCACGAAAATCCCTACATTTCCGGTCCCATCCTTCAGACTCTCAGGGTCCTCACCTACATTTTGATGATTCCCCATCAAAATATCATCTTTATCATCCGTCTCTTCCACTACAATATCAATATTAGCTTCATCCATAAAATTTAAATCTTCAAACTCCGTTTTAGGTAATTTCACATCCTCACTCTTCACCAAAACCCTAGCTATCGAATCCGATTCATTAATTCCTCCCAAACCCTCCATTCTTCCAGCTCCAAGATTTAAATTCAGATTGGATTCGGGTATCCTCGACCCGGATTTAACATCTAGAGGAGAAGCTAGGGTTATTTCCTGACCAGTAATAGAACTCGGCCCAGCAAAATTCGGCTTCGAATTCGAATTCGGAGCTCCGTATAAAATCTCCTCATCATCGCTGTTGATGTTCAGATCGATCGGCCGGCTCGTAGCCCCGGCGGCTTTGGGGGCAGCTTCTTCTTGAGCTACCGGCGGCTGCTGAGACTGAAACGACGCCGTTAAGGGGCGGAGCACATCGGTGTAGAGATCTCCGAATTCATCGTCGTCCTCCATTATCGGTTAGAGAGAACTGCGAGTATTTCCGGAGAAAAACGCTAGAAAGAGAGGGTTTTGAGGGCTTCTAAGAAGGGTATAAATTTGTACTCTTCAAATCTGGTTTTGAGGGTCTCTTAAGAAAAAAGGGTACAAATTTTGCTAATGACACTATTAGGGAAGATTTCCAAATTTTGAGCTTAGTAAAATGTGAAAAAGTAATACTAGTAGGTAGGTAAAGTAACAAAAAAATGATTTTTGAGAATATAATGTTATATTTGATTTTTAACTATTCGTATTTGATATGAATTAGAATGAATGGAAAACAAGGTTGTTATGTGTCACAAGTTATGTGCAGTTCAGAGTAGGATCGATATTTATCATGTGATAATATATAATAAGATTTTGGAGTTCAGTGATAAAATACAATTCTTATTTTATGTCCAATACTTGTATTAAAACTTTGAATAATTTAAATTTGTGTATATTAAAGGTTTGACTAATTAATTTAAATTCACGCATCATTACGTAAAACACAATTAAGAGAGAGCGCTCCCAAATAGTTTTTTTTCATAGGTAGAACTCCAACACGAAGCTCCTAGTTAAGGATAAAGAAATTTTATTCAACCCACTATCATTCTTATTATTGGTTACATTATTGTTAACCAAATTAGATTTTTACTCTTTATTTTTTAAAAATTTACACTACCTTAACGTAACATGAGCATAATAAGGGTTTAAGAATGTGAAAATTACGTAATTAAGCAAATATGTGATATATATTTACAATACACCACTATAGTTTGAAGCAATTACAATTTGTGGTCATTGTTAGGGTTTTGTTGTTGTTTTCTCTCTCCCTCTCTCTGCATTCTCGCTCGCCTCTCTTCTCTCTCCCCGCCATCTCTCCTTCCTCTCTCTCCTCTCCCTGCCCCATCTCTTTATCCCGCCTTTCTGCCTCTTTTCTCTCAATACAAATCAAATGTTAACAATCAATTACACAAATACAAATGATAACAATCAACTAAATAGATACAAATGATAAGTGTCAACTATACATATACACTTACACATGTATTCATTGATACAACATTGATACAAATGATAACAATGTTGAACTTGATACAACATTGATACAATTATATTCTACGATACAAATTGTTTTCAAAAAATATAATTGTATTCATTGATACATATATATACATACTAATTACATATATACAATAATCCAGCAGATATACAAATACAATCATTGATACATATTATATATATATAATTTTCCTCTCTCCTCTCTCTCACTAGCCTCACTTCTCCATTTCTCAATCTTGCTCGCTTCTCCTTTTATAATATGTAGCTACGAATCGAAATTACCCAAATTATAACTATTTTATCTCATTATATTTTTAATCTTTGCCATTTTTGTTGCTACACTCCTTAACAAGCCCAACAAAAGTATATACTCCCTCCGTTTAAAAAATAATGACCTCCTTTCCTTTTTAGTATGTTTAAAAAAAAATGACCTCTTTATTTTTTTGGTAACATTTTAATTTCAGTTTTCCACGTGACATGTTTAAAGCCACAAGATTAAAGGGCAATTTTGTACATTTGGCATAACTTTAATTTAGAACCATAAGATTCAAAAGTCTTCTTTAATTTCTTAAACTCCGTGTCAAATCAAACTAGACAATTCTTTGTAAAACGGAGGGAGTACATATTTAAGATGACTTGATAAAACTGAAAACAAATGGAAAAGAGAAATTAATAAATGAGATAAATTAAATCACATATGTAAAAAGAACGTTTACATACCAAACCAATACAATTAGATTAATATGTGAAACCAAAGTACATAACATTCATAAATATTATAAGTCAATACTAGCTATCATCCTCAGCTGCACGTACATTCAAGATTCAAATTTGCATGTGCCATAACCTATCAAAAAAAAAAAAAAAACGTCATTCGAAAGATGATATAATTTTATTTTTGTATCATACAGAACATTTTACGAAAATTTAGACAATACATTATTGTAAAACCTTACTTGGATCGGAGGAGGCAACTACACCAGTCCCAGCAAAGTCACAGTTAAAGTTGTTGCGGCCTTCCCTCTGATAGTAAGAGTTCATGATGAAGGCCGCATGAGACCGAATAGTGTTGGGTTTAAAGCACGAACCACCCACTTGAATTGGTGTGCAGTCAACTCCTTGACTGCACACATAGTTAATGTTGGATTGTAGTTGTGCATCAGTCGCCTCAACCTTTGGCATGCAGAATTTTTTGTTCTCTGCTGGTGGTTCTACTATTGGTGTTTTTGGTTGCCCTTTGTTGCCGGTTTTTGGTGGGGGCAATGAAGGTGTTGGGTGAGCCTGTCAGTATCAAAATAGTATAACTTGATGTTAGTTATGTAAATGATTAGAGGTGACAAATGAATGAATTGAACTGGTCGAATCAATTAATCGGTCATAAGTAGTGACCACTCTAGTAAGAGGCAAGGGGGTTCAATTGAATCCTTGTATAATAATATATATACAAATGTAACAAAAAAAAAATTATGACAAGAGAAACCTGCAGCCGCTATCCTTTGGTAATTTGTCAAAAAAAAATTATGACAAAAAAAGCCTTGTTGGCACCACAACCGTTAACACCTCTTCATGAAAATCTTAAATTCGTCACTTCCGAATACAACCTTCTATCATTAAATTAGTGGGACCAGAAAGGAAAAAACAATACATTAAAAAGAAGGGAGAATAAAGTAAAAAGCAAAAACAAAGAAGACAAGATTCAAATTTAAAGATTAAAAAAAGAAGAAGATGATGCTCATGAAATCTATTTCTTTTTTCATTTTGTAAATACTACATCACATATTTCATTAAGTAGCCGTTGGACATTGTTAAATTTTTTTGGTTCACTGAAAAATGACAATTATTTAATGCAAGAGAATCCAATGAAGAAATTTTATTTTATTAATCCATTACGTAACATGTGGTGGCCACTAGAACAGGTGTCAACTTTTTCCTTTTCGGCCATGCCATATAATAATTCGATTAATTGTGATAATAATGATTTCGAGGTCCATTTTTTCTAAAAGCGTGTACGTCTACTAGTATGCGTTAATATTATCGTTAAATTAAAACACTTAAGTACCCAAACGCGCTTCACATATATGGAAAACATATTCCCATCTATCTAGGTTATAGAGTGGGAAAATGCAATACATTACTAGCTGTACTCAACTTGGAAAAAAAGATTCTTCAAACCAAAAGACAAAAGGAAATTATTTACAAAAAGCTTGTTGTAATTATTATAGCAGTACGATTATAATCATAATAATTCCAATTAAGAAAATAACTTAAATACCCCTCCTAGCTTTTATCAAATTAACTACATCAATAAAGTTGATTTACTAAAATCATTAGTTATTGAGATAGTATTAATAATAGGGATAAATTGAGAAGACAACTATTGTTGAACCGTACCAATGTATGTTTTAAGCAACTTTGTTATGTAAATATATTACTATTATTATTGTTATCGTATATAAGTATTACTAGCAAAATTACTACTCGTAGACACAAAAATAATACTTTCGAAATTACCTGTTTAGCTTTCAAAACTCCGACATCATAAACCGGAGTGAAATCGGGTCGGAACAACCCGAAGTTCCTCTCAGCGATCGACCCGGGTTTGGTATTCTCATTGAACAATGAAAAAATGTACGTCTCGATCTTCCTGTGCGGCATCAATGGCGTACCCATCCCGGAATTATACTTCTTCATCAATCCGCCATTATACGAAGCTGCATTTTCCACAGTACACTGCGGTTCATATGTTTCTCCTTGCGAAGGCCACCCTGTCTCCGCAGCAACAATCTCCACATCTGGGTATTTCAATCTCACCATCGACATATACACCGCATCCAACAACATATCGAACGAATTCATATACCATTTCTTCGAAAATCGATCGTAAACCCCTTTATTCTTTCTAAATAGAAGAAAATCCTCTTGCTTCTTGTTGTATCCGAAGTAGGGATAAGGGTTTACCATGAAAGGACCTTTTGTTTCACGAAGAAATTGTAGCATCGGAGCTAGAATACCCACATCCCAACCGGGTCGAAACCGGGCTGCGCTGGGTGGGTTCGAACGGAGAAGAATACCTAATGAATGAGCTGAAGAGACTTTTATACCCTTCAACCCAGATAAACCCAAAGCTTGGTAAAAAACTTTCATAGCTGGAACAAGCTTGTTCTGTACCTCAGGTGTATCCCAATGAAGAACCTCATTACCCACTAGAACAACATCGATCTTTGTCTGTGGGTAATGAGGCTTGATATTCTGCTCGACATATCGTCGAGCATAGGCGAGATCCAGAAGATTCGGGATCTCGCCATTTGGGACTGTGACAGTTAGTGAGATTCCCGTGTTTGCAAAAGCACGGAGGATGTCTGGGTTGATGTCGAAAATCTTAACACGGTCTATGACCGTTTTATCCTTGATGAACTGAGCTACTTGAGCTGGCGGAGGGAGATTGTTTCCGAGAGTCCCGTAATTAACACCTATAGAAGTTACATCATGAAGAAAAAGAAAAAGAGCAATAACAAAGAAGAATAGGATAAAAGAAGTTTTGCTTGATATGTTGTTCATGGTTGATGTGAAAATGGTTGATGTGGAGATAGATGATTTATTTATATGAGAAGAATAGTAAAAGAAGTCCAATTTGAAATTTGGACTATTTTGACCAAAAGGAAAGAGGATGGAGATTTCTAGATTTTTGTGAATAAGAGGGCTATTTAGTATTTTTCTTTATTTTGATACATATGTTAAAGGGAGGAATAGAATATAGTATAATATAAAAACGTGTCGTGGCAACAAAGGTTAAAAGGATACCATAATTATTACAACCAATTTGATTACGCGTATGTTGCGCAACATCATTGAAAATGAATATGTCCGAAATGTGACAATGGGTATTTTAGGTTGAATTTGACATTTAATGGTAGTTTGGTAAAATAAATATTTAAAAATAATTTTTCAAAATATCTCGGGCAAAAGTTGGCTTAAATAATGACCAGTTATCATGACTCATATGAATATCATCTATATTCTTTCATGCGGATAATACAACAATATATTTAGTATAATCTTACCATTGATATATGGAGAGGATAATGTATATGTAACTTTATTCATATCTTGTGAAATAGAATTGAAAAAGAATCAAATATATTATGCATTATTGGAAATAATTTAAATACATCCTTCTTATTATACTTTCAATTCAAATATAGCTCTCTCATTCTATATACTAGTGCTGCTTAATTTCAAGGTAATACAAGTTTAAAATCTCCACAAGCTATAAACATTAGTTCAACAAGCTTGATCTAGAAGACATTACTTTTGCTGGCAAGGGATTTCAAACTTGAGACCACAAGAGTAGGCGTATATTTAGATCGAAAGTATAACAAAGGTATGCTTAACCCAATAGGCCTTCAACTCAAGTAATCTCATGCAATGATAATATAAAAAACAATTATACAATGTATACAAGTCAAAACCATCAACTATACAAAATGAATGTATAGGCATAGAGTCATAGACTTTCTTTGTAGTATTAGCTTAGATGATGAGGGAGAGGATGATGCTAAATGAAAACCTGCATTCATCAAGGGTTTGTTTGGAAAGCCACTTGGTAATTGGAATTGGTGTAATTACTAGGGCAGTAATTACCAGCCTAGTAATTATACTGTCTAGTAATTACGCTGATCTGTTTGGTTGCCACAGTGTAATTACACATGTCCTGTTTGGATGCCACAGTGTAATTACACACGTTCTGTTTGGATGAACAATTGCAATTATAAAATTATAATAAATTTTTAAAATAAAAATTAATTATTTAAAATTTATACTAGACAAATAAGAAACTTTATAAATGACATTAAATTAAATATTTAAGATATATATTCTTTTTTGAAAATATATTAATTAATAAACATATTTTCTGTAACTAATATTATGAAAAAACAATTGATTTATATTTTTTCAAATTAATATATTTCAATTGAATTGATCGTAACAACTAAAAGTATGAAGTTTCTACGAATCGTGAAATGCATG
The DNA here is from genome assembly GCA_029582685.1 of Solanum piurae. Taxonomy (NCBI): domain Eukaryota; kingdom Viridiplantae; phylum Streptophyta; class Magnoliopsida; order Solanales; family Solanaceae; genus Solanum; species Solanum piurae. The sequence goes on from JAJOOO010008968.1 coordinate 10,172, forward strand.
TTTGATAAAAAGAATAATATATAAATAAAATGTCATAACTTATTAAATTTTTGACAAAATATAATCTATCAAGTCTAATTAAAAAATGGCGTGCAATGTAAATTCAATATTACTAAAACAAATGAAACTGAAAATATAACATAAGTTATAAATTCAAAACAAAAAATTTAACATAATACTCCTATAACAAATTTCAACATAGCAATAAATATGATTTATTTTTATTTTTTCTTAATAAAGACAACGTAAGTCTATAACCTTACTTAACAATAAATTCTATTTTAATTTAAAAATTAGAATACTAATAAAATTATGCTAATGAGAAAATAAGCATGGCATAAAGAAATAGATAATACGAGAAAATTACATAGAATCACGTAAAGTAAGGTTGAGAACAAGAAGAAAATGACATATAATAATAAAAAATAAAAAATAAGCTTTTACAAATTTTTAGAATAATAAAAATAAAAAAAGAACTTAAAATAATAGAAGTAAAAAAAATTAAAACAAAAAAATAAAAATAGAAAAAAAAAATTAAAAAGTAATCAGGTGATAATTACACCATGTAATTACCAGCAATTCACAGAGAGGCTGTGAATTGTAGAGTGTAATTACCCCTGCCAAATACAACAATTACCTGCTGACCAAGTAATTACATGTCCTTCCAAACAGGACAAGACAATGTAATTACACCAATTACACCAAATCCAATTACCAGGGTGTCCTTCCAAACAGGCCCTAAGAGAATTTACCTATTTGACATAACGTCTATCGAAAACAACCTCCCTACCCCACAAAGTTAGAGGTAATGTCTCCTTACATCTCATCCTCTCCGGCCCTCACATATGGTGATATGAAACTATACTGGGTATGTTGTTGTTGTTGAGACAATCAATCATTAACAGTTATGATGATTATATGACCAGTTAGTCGAGTAATTTGGTAGGCGCAAATCATATGACGACTGGGTAAACACAATCTTTAGTACAGGCAAATCGAGCGGAACGAACCAAGATCGGAGGCACAACAACATAGCCACATACAAGAAAACCATGAAATCACCAGAAAGCAATACATACAAAAACCTACAAGAAACTCTCATATACAACTACATAAACCTTGTTGAGGATAAGTCAAAGGAATTATCAAATGAAAGAAAGAAAGGTAAACAAAGGGCAATTAACAACTAGGAAACAAGAAGAAATTCTTTATTAGAGAAGAGCTTATTGACAGAAGATAGTCTGCCCATGCGTGCTACGATGAAATAAAGGTTCTCATTGGAAAACTACACTGCATCAAACAAAGCCTCGATAGCTAATCGATCACTAATGCCCCCACGAGGATTGGGCGTTATACCAACTAAATGAGAATGTCATGTTTCAGGGAAACCAATGCAACATGTTAAAATAAGGCGTGTAACGATCTGGGAAGAAGCCAACCACCTTCTAGACAGTCATCACATTTTCTTAAAGCAGAATGAGCGGTATCAGAATGACAAGAACTACTAGAAGTACAAATCATTTATAAGAAAATCAACGGAAAACGGGCATAAGCGAGTGAACAAAGCTACTAAAGTGTTTCAAGCAAACTCTGGAAAGCAATATCAAATGTACAATAACAATGTATATTATACATATAAAGTACCGACTGAATCATATGGCAAGAGGCAACATCTACGACTCAGTGGTCTAGCATGTAACTATCTTTCGCGAAACAACATTTTAAGACAATAAAACCAGTTCAAGACACTAGCAGATCACCTCAACAAAAACAGCTATCAGTTTCTTCCAAGGGGCAAAGATCTGCAAGAGTAAGTCTCCTTGAAGTCGGACTTTCTTGATGAAGTGAAAATGGAGGCATAGACTTCCTTTGTAGCATGAGCTGGAGCTACATCAACAGCCTTAAACCTCTTCCCTGACCCGTTGCTCGCACTATTCTTCATATCCTTAACTTCAATCTTACTTTTAATGCTAATTTTACCATTCCCTTCCACTTTCCTCGCATCCTTGCCTACTAGCTTATCCTCAATCCCATGTTTCATCCCGCTCAAGCGTGGTGCCCCAATGACCTCTTCACCATTCACAGCTACATCCTCATTCCTCCCCTTCTTCACCTTCTTACTATCCTTCAATTTCACCCTTTCTTCCTCCATTATCTCCCTCAAAGCCGCAACCTCTTCTTCACTCCCGTTAATCACAATTTTGTCACTCTCCACAATCTCCTTGTGGCAAACCAAACAAGCTGAGGATTTCACTTCCTTCAAAGCTTTTGCACTCAAAACATGTCCACAACCCCTCAAAGCAAAGAACCTGTACTTTCCATTGAACTCCAACCCTGTTACCGGGCACTGAACCCAAGTCCCTTCACCATCACCAAGCCCTCTATCCTCTTTCCCCGGAATCACTGACAGCTCAACCGGAATCATATCTTTCAATCCCTTTATATACCCAAACTGCTTAGGCACCCTTTTCTTCAATAAAGCCTCAACTAAAGCCTCCTTATTGAACAAATTCCCAAGTTTATCAATAACAACCGGATGCTTTAACGACTCGTTCGACAAAGCACAATTCAACCATCTAGACAACCTAATCTCATTTGGGTCAATTTTATCCGGTTTCTTAACAGCATACATCTTAAGATAACAGTCTCGCGACTCCGCTCCCGTGGCACCTCCATCACCACCACCACCACGAAGGCGAAAACGTAGTACCAAAGTGGAAAACGGGCTAATCCCAGAACCATATAATATAGTTGAATCCTTAATGGGTCGACCATCAAAAGTAAAATAGACAGAGTCATTAATTGCAGCTAATGATTTCTGGGTTTTATCAAAAAAACATGATTTGAGGTCTTGCAAAGTGAAATTAGGATTAGGGTTTTCGAGATTTAGGACATGGGTGGGGATCTGAAGCTCTGGTGATTGTATGAAAACTGGGAAATTGCGGATTTGGGGTTCCATTATTAGGGTTTATGAATTGAAATTGAAGAGAATTTAAGAAAAATTACCTGAATTGAAGAGGAATCGAAGAGCTCTGGTTCTCGAAAGGGGGAAAAAGATTGCAACTTTATCGTATTCTTGATGTTTATACTTTTGTCTTCGAATTTTGTTTGACCCGTTTGGTTTTATATTTGGGCCGACTCATTATCCTTATAGGTTTCTAAGCCCATATCGAGAGGAGGTGTCATGGTCTTTACTTTTTGAGTTTGATATACCGCTCTACATAAGTCAAATCAAATATGGAGAGAGAAAAGTGAGATTATTATTCGATCTTTATCGTTAGATCACCAATTTGCATTTCCTAATGTTTCATATGATCCCTAATTTATCGGTATCAATATTTTTGGCTGCTCAAGATGGTACAGGGTACAAAAGTCATTATCGCTGAGACGTGGGGTGAAGTTAACAATAGACTGGAAGTTTGGAGATAGACCTTATAATCTAAAGGTTTCAAGTTAAGCATGAGTAAAATAGAGTACTTAGAGTGCAAGTTTGGTGATGTAACACGTAAAGTGGAGATGGAAGTATGGAGATGAATGCACAACTCATATCCAAGAAAGGTAGTTTTAAGTATTTTGGGTCGATAATCCAAGAAAAATGAGAGATTGAAAATGATATTGCACATTGTATTGAAGTAGAGTTAGGGTAAGTTAAATTGAGGCCGCATTCAAGATACAGTGATAAAAATTTATCATCAAGACTTAAAAGATAAATATATATCTATACTCCTTTAAATTTTTCTATTCTATTATTATTATTATTATAATTAAAATAAATAAGACAATTGTTATATATAAATATCATATTTGATTATTTTCTAAATGAAAATAAAAACTTGAGTTGTAAGATAATCAAAAAGGTAGTCTTTTACGGTTAAAAGCTTAATAAAAACTACAAATAAAATAGTGTCTCTCAAGGAAATACTTCCTCCGTCCAACAATAGTCGTCCACTATACTATTTTGAGATGTCCAGCAATACTTGTTCACTTTATGAAATCAATGTACAATTTTACACTTAGCTCCTAATTTATCCTTATAATTAATTTTAATCATTTCTCTATTACATTTTCCAATACATTGCATTTATTATATTCAAAGGGTAATATAGTAAAATTACTCTTCTATTTATAATTTTTAAAAAGTGTGCAAAGTCAATAATAGACAACTGTTATTGAACAGGTGGAGTAATAAAATTGTTATATATAATTTTATATCTTTTTGCTACATTTAAGTAATAAAATTACCAACAAGATAATTTATAGCTAACAAGATAATTTATAGCTAAAAGATAACTAATTTGGGAATTTTGTTTGGTTTATAGAGCGAAGGTAGGAAGTTTTGCATTTAAAGAAGATATTAAAGAGTGGATGAGAAGAGATTCAACGGTAGTTGGCTGATGTACTTATTTAATACTTTCTCCGTTTATCTTCCCTTATTATATTTGGATTTGACACATCCATCAAGAAAACGATGATTTAAAAATTTAAGTAATTAATGTTAAAAGTAAAATATGAGAAAAATAATTATTTTATTTTGATATGTTAAAAATGACAAGTTATACATAGATATACACTTATACATTAGTTATATACACCATATATAAATATAATTATTTATTATTTATATTATATCGATACATTACATATACCATATACGTTCAATCATTTTTTGTTGAAAACTTTTTCTCTTGTATGTATAGTTACGTAAAAGGTCCATTAAAATGTTTCAAACAAATTACTTTAATATTATGTATATGACGAGACTCGTGACAAAGTTAATATAAAGCTGAAAGTTTGGAGATAGACTCTTGAGTTTAAGGGAATCAAATTAAGTAGGGCCAAGATAAGATACTTGGAATGCAAGTTCAGCGATGCATTACATGATTCTAATGTGGAAGTGAGACTTGGTACATATGTCATCCAAAAAAGAGACAGTTTTAAGTATCTTAGGTCTATTGTCCAAGCCTCCAAGGTAGTGGGGAGATTGATGGTGATATCACACATCGTATTGATGTAGGGTGGATGAAATGAAAGCTCACATATGGAGGCTTGTGTGATAAAAAGGTTCTATCAAAACGTAAAGACAAGTTCTACATAGTGGTGAGTAGACCAACTATGTATGTGGTAAAGTGTTGATCAGTCAAGAACTCTCACGTTCATAAGGTGAAAGTTGCAGAAATAAGGGTGTTGAGTTTGATTTGTAGGCTTAATATGAGAAATAAAATTAGAAATGAAGACATCTGGGTTAGGTGGATATGGTCTCAGTGGAGGACAAGATGCAAAAAAAATAAGACAAAGATAGTTTAGGCATGTAAAATGAAAATGTACAAATGCCACAGTGCAGAGGTATGAGAGGTTGACTATGGATGGTTTCAGAAAAAGTAGAGGCAGACCGAAAAAGTATTGAAAAAATGATTAGACAGGATATGAACATATTTAACTTATCAGAACATGGTTTTAGATAGGAGGCTATGGAGGACACAATTAGGATAGAACTCTAGTAAATTGGAGTGTTGTCTCACTTATGTGATTTCTTTTTCTAAAGTGCTTTATTAGTTTTTCTTGAGCACATGTTCTGACGGAAATAATCTTTCTACCTCCCAAGATAAAAAAAAAAGGTTGCATACGCTCTGCCTTAACTAGATTCCACTTGTAGGATTATATTAGGTATGTATGTCATTGTATTATGTACATGACAACAAATAATATTTTCTATTTTTTTGTTTATTTGCTGGTTAATGGTTTCTCGACATCAACTTATTTGGATTTGATTTTCGACTACTTTATATTGTTATTGTCGGTTTATCGATTCTCGACTCCAATTTGCTCGGAATAACGCCTAGTTAATGATTGTTAATGTCGGGTGTGAGTTTGAAAATAAGTCTCTTATTATTCTCTGCCTAATATAACATTTGAATTAAAGTTAAACTGGACAATATAATGTATACGACAACAAATAACTTTTTTTCTGTAGTTGTCGGAAATTCTCAAACTCAATTTATTTGTAAGAAAGAATAATTATTGTCGGTTTATGAGTTCTCAACCTCAATTTGTTTGGAATTACGCCTAGTTAATGATTGTTATTGTCGGTTGTGAGTTTGAAAATAAGTCTCTAACAGTTTTCTGCCTAATATAACATTTCGATTAAAGTTCTGGGTAGTATGGTGTATACGACAATAAATAACTTTTTTTTTTTTGTGTTTGTCGGTAATTCTCAAACTCAATTTTTTTGTAATTACGATCAGTTATTGTCGGTTTATGAGTTTTCGATCTCGATTTTTTATTTGGAAAAACAGCCAGATAGTGTTGTCATCGTCGGTTGTAAGTTTAGAAATATGTCTCTCGATTATTTTTGTCTAATATAATATTTTGATTTTAAGCCTTTAGATCCACTCAAATCTTTTGATAAAGAGTGTTCAATTTTTTTTACATTTTGGTGTTTATCATGATCTTTGGTATAAATTGAAAATCTTAATAATTTTCATTAATTACAATTAGTCAATTCTTTTAACTAAATATTTTAGATTGAGCCATAATAATAGAGTCAGAGGCGTATCCAGGATATTGAGATGATGGGTGCACTGTTATAAAAAGGTTGATCTATGATATAAATTTGATCGGTTTGACATTTAGGTTTTTACTATTGAAAATCATTAAAATTTTAAAATTATAGGTCTAAAATTCTTATATATATATATATATACACCAATTTCTACTTAGAGAAGTGTTATCTAATTTTAAAAAGAAAAATAAAATAAGATAAATATAAAATTCAAATTTCTAACCTCACGGAGAGAGGTGCACCCAGTCATAATCGCATTATGTGATACTTTAAGTATGGGTTCACACATCTATATTTCAATATTTATTTAAAATATAACACTATTATATCTTGAGAGAGGACCATGGGTTCACGTGAACCCGGTGACCCCCCTTAGATACGACTCTGAATAGAGTCCCTTATAAATATGGCTGGCAACGGAACCGGGATGTGCCGGTTCCGGTTCCGGTCCGTTACCGGTTCCGGTCCGTTACCGGTTCCGGTCCGTTCCGGTCCGTTACCGGTTCCGGTCCGTTACCGGTTCCGGTCCGTTCCGGTCCGTTACCGGTTCCGGTCCGTTACCGGTTCCGGTCCGTTACCGGTTCCGTCTCGGTTCCAATTTGTACCGGTTAGATCCGGACTTCAGCGGGTCCGGGAGGGGGAACGGGACGGAAACCGGGATTTACCGGTTAGTCCCGGTTCCGGTCCCGGTCCGGACCGGTTCGTTTTTTTTTAAAAAAATAATCTTAAATTTAATTAATTTATATAGCCGTTGAGAGCCGTTGGGCAACGGCTTTTGGGCCCCACCAACGGCTCTTTCACCCCCATAACTCCCCTTTACACCTTTCTACCCCCCCAAACTTTTTTTAATACCCCAACCTTCTAAAAACTACATTTTCATCCCTTTTTTTAACTATAAATACCCCCAATCTTTCATTCTTTTCACTCACAAAAATA
>JAJOOO010008970.1:0-13047 GCA_029582685.1 Solanum piurae
AAGTGGCTGGCTATAACATGCAATAAATGAATTATGGTAATATTAATTAGTGGAATCAAGCTAAGACTGAAAGTGACTTTACCAATTGACTACCAGCATTATGTCAACATAACATTCTTTACATGCCCACTTCCTATAATATTATTTATTAATTATAAATTAATATATCAATTTCATAAATTCTTAATTTTAATTTTTTATATTTATATCATCATTATCATATAAATTGAGACGAATGGAATAATATATTATTTAGTGAATATGGAAATGATATAGGCAGTTAGGCACCTGTCGTTTTATTGTTAATGAAGAAAGACAAGTTATGTAAAGACTTGTTATAATTAAGGGAGTATGCACGAGATTTTTTTTTCCATTTTCAATCTTGTCATTTTCTGTCAGTCACCTTGCTTCTACATTTTTTACATGTTAATTTCTATTTGCACAGTTTTCAATTATAAAAAACAATAGGAAAAATATTATAAATTGTATAATTTTTACATATCAATAAAATGAAAAATTACATCATAAAATATAAGTCAAAGTTCTTATAGTTTGACTTAAAAAAAAAATGACAATTAAAAATAGACGGAGAGATTAGTATACAATTCCACCCCCCAAATTGATGTGATGCAATTTCTTTTCTAGTTTGGTTACTTCCCTTTTTAGTCCGTTATAAAAAGAACGGTACATATTTTATTTTAAGTAACAATTTAATTTTAAAATATATATTTTATTCTTATAAAATAATTTATAGTCACATAAATATCTATCACTTATTTTAGATCATAAATTACAAAATAAAAATTAAAAAATATTTTGTGTTAAATCAAACTAACTCTACGGAAATAAAGCATCCACATGTGAGTGCACACTATGATGAAGTCCCAACTCCCAAGTTAGCCAACGTCCCGATTCCCAACCAACCACCAGTCAAAATTGGTCTTGTTACTATCCTTCTTCCCTGTCAACTTTCAAAAGTTCTCTTTTTCTCAGTCAATTTTTATGTAAAAAAACATTTAAACAAATTTAGGTATATATATATTATTTAACTTTTTACAGATAAAAATTAGTATAATATTTGAAAACCACGTGACAAATACTATAAATTAACAGCTAATGACTTCCAATATTTAAAAAAAAATAAACAAATATTTAGTGACCAACGAAGTAGTTGAGCGTCATTAGTCTCAAATTTGAATTCCAACGGAGATAAAAATATTAGGAGATTCTTTTTATCTGTCCTATCATTGATGAACACAGTTACTTGTAGTTGTAGAGGTGACATGCGAAAGTTAAACCAAACACCACGACCATAAAAAAAAAAAGTATAAAGGAAGTATGTAAGAAATGTTTGTGATTGTAATAGTTTAGTAATTTTCATTTGTTAAGTGAAATTAATTAAACTGTACGTCTTTATGCTATAATTAATCAAGTTGACCTTTATCAATGTTTTTGTGTTCAAGTTCTTGTAACGAGTAAAGATGATACATCATGGTCCCTTCTTATGTGAATAATAGTAATAATTGTTAACCAAAAAAAAGAATAATAATAATTACAAATCTTGGATTTCCAATCATCTTTTCACTTTTTAAACAGATATTGAAATGTACATGCCCCCATAGTGCTAAATAATTCATCAACATCTATCTTTTTTGTTATTTGTTGCAACCTCTAATCATAGAGCTTTTGAAAACTAAGGAAATAAAGTACTTAAAAAGCAAAAAAAGCAAAAAACCTTTTCATATATTTATCATTACTCTCAAATTAAACTCTACTCATAATTATAACCAACATCAACGAATTAAAACTCCTTTTAATTTACGAATAATTATTGATAAATATTAAATTTTACTTTTATACTAAAGGAGTTTGCAGAAGTTGACAAGTACGATATGAATTACTTCTATACTAAATTTTAATAATAGAATCATTTTAGAAGTTTAAATTAAATTATTGAAATCTTTATATTAGTAAATTAAGTTTTTTATATTAAGATCCAAAATAATGTATTGTAAATAAATCACTAACATGTTACTAGCTTGAATTAATAATCTTAGTCAATTTGAAAACATTAATATGTGCAGCTAAAAGTTTTACTATATCTTATAAGAAGGGGAAAGCGACAATACTATATTAAAAAGGTTTAAAATCTCTTATTAAAATTTGATATTAGATCATTAATTTTATTAATTCATCCTTATCAAAATGGCTAAATAAATAAATAGTCTCTTATGTTTTCTTGTCAAATTAGCAAGTAAATATGTTTCATGATTAATATGTTATTGGTGATGGGTTATGTTATTATTGATTGGTTTGTTAAACCAGTAATTGAGTTAATTCATTTATCGGAAGGTGTCAATGCAACACAGATGGATAACTTTTTGTTTGGCGAATTTGATGTAAGTGAAAAATTAGAAGTTAAAAATAGAAATTGAATGTGATTAAAAGAAATATTTGACAGGGAAGAGCGAAATTGGAGTAAAGCAATGTTACAAGCTTTTTTCTTAATTTCAATTCGAAGATGGTTGTCTTAATACATGTAATTATATGATACAAGATATAATTAAATTGTATAACAATTTAAAAAACATGGTAGGAACATACTGAAAAAGAAAAACGAATATACTATGACCTATCAAGAAAACAATATTTTATTGTATCTATACATATCAAATACCCGGTCATAACAATTCATGAACTCATTAACAAGGTCCAAACATAATTCATCAAACTACAAGATTCACATATGTTCATTAAAACATTGATTCTATAAATTAATTTTTCTTAGAATATGATGAATATGTAACTGAAAATAAATCAAATAAGACACTAAATGATACGAAAGAGAATCAAAGATTTGATCACAATAATTCTATATCAAGACCCTATAAAGATTAAATTTGAGGTCCAAGTGCTTATTCAATTTACGCATGTACTAAATTATCATACACGAATGGGAGGATCCCAATAAATTATATCATTCGTTCAATTAATTTTAAACATATGAATTTCAATTTCAAGCTTAAATAGTAGTCACACAATTAAAATAGATGTACTACCAACAACTTCCAAATTTTGCCATCGCTCAAGTTACTAGTTCCCCATTTTGAACTTCACAATTTATATAGAGACAGTATTACAGTGTTATTAATAGTCATCACTTGACACACATGCACACCAAGTTAATAACACTGTAGCAACTACGCCTTGACCCCAAACAAGTTAACATCGACTACACAAATCTTCTCTAGAAAGTAATTCAAAAAGTACTCTTATCAACGTTAGAAGGAAACATGCGAAACTGATTTACAAAATATGCTTCATAACTAAGAAGTTCTGTACCAAATTTGTTTTTAATGAGAAACATACTACTCCTGTGTAAAACTGAAATCGGCAAGGATTTCTAAACTTACCAACATTTCGACGAAATCAGTTGTCTTTCATATGAAGATTTACAAAAGGTGAAGTTCTCTTTCAGCTGAAGATTTGCTTCACTGAAGCCACTGTTGCTTCAAAATCACGCTCAGCGTGACGAATGTCATCACAAATGTCACCCTTTAAAGATCCTGATACCTTGATATGTTGCTCCATCGTCTCAATCATGGTTTTGGCTGACATAAGTTGTTTCTCTAGATCCTTTATCTTCAAAGCAATCTTGTTAATCTCGTTTTTAGCAACTGCTTTGTCAAGAAGGCATTTTTTGAGTTTACCCTCCTCTTCTTCCAACTTGCTTCGGAGCTGAGTTTGCTTCTCGTTGTTCAACATCAAATCACTCAAATGACATTTAATCGGTATTAGATCAAATCCATACTCCTCCAAGTCCTTGATAGTGTCCAGCATCTCACTAATGAGAGCTGAACTACTAAGTTCAGTAACAGTTAACTTTGGTATCCTCTCAACAAAAAAAACATACTTCGTCATCTTCAGTAAAGCTACTTCTTCTCGTTTATTCTCCTCATATTGTGCTAAAGGTGAAAAATGTGGATTTTGCGGAATTTTTGTAAATACTTCCATGGATTCAAATTCTCTCCAAAGAGCAGAGTTTTTCTTAAATGGTAGTACCAACCTCGGCTCTATCTCAGGCATAGTGGTCCCAGCACATGGTTGGACTGCTGCAGCAGAGGCTCCTGCAAATGATGACTAGATTAACCAAACCTGATCATGACATAAAAAATACAAGGGAACTGCGGGATATCAGAAATGACAAGCAACGGCTTAAGAGATTTTTAGATGGAAACAGAACAGTTCAGGTTTCAACATTTTTATTTTTTTAAATGGTTCAAATGATCACCGCATTTAAATATGAAAATGATAGTTGTCGATTCGACGGCTTAGGAACCTCGCTCGAGTACTACTTTGATTGGTAGTGGTCACTTTCCATCTAATATTTAACATTAACTATCCAACTATATTTTTTTAAGGAAGATATCAAAATGAATAATTGAAATGTGGCTAGCTTATCCGGAAAAGAAAGTGTAGAAATACATTAATTCCTTCTCAAGTCCTTAAAAATATCAAGGTTGAGCTTGTAGCCCTGTATCGAATTATAAGGTCTAATGAGCTCAAACTCACAAACCTATCCATAACTAACTTCAGTCTTGCACCAACACCTAGATATTATTTTTTTCTGTTCAACTGCAGTTTGTTGTAAGTGAACACATGCACTTAGAAAATGACGTGTAGTTTTAGAAATCTCTTTCATATTTTAATAGTATCAAATAATGCACACAGCTAGGAGTTCTTAATAGCTCTTGGTACAACAAAAGTAGTTATTAAGCTATCTAGATAAAAGTTAAAACAAGTAGGAATAATTTAATTAGCATTCGAATTAAATTTCCTTGAGAACCACAAACTTTGAAACAAGAAGCTAAACACATAGGAATTACTAAACACCATTAAGATTAGCAATTGCAACAGGATACACGACTACACTAGAAATATTGTGTTAAAATTGCACTGGAAATGCATGCTTTACCTGCTGAAGTATTTATCCCATCAGTTTTTCTTGAAGATAACTTGGCTTGATTTGTTGCATTCTGTTCATTAAACGAGTCATGGAGAGTGCTTTCAAGTACTTGTTTCTCCACACCTGTCATCAAGCAAAACATTACGCAATGATGCAACAGGTGAACAAAACCCTATTCCAAAATCAGTTACCTTGTGTCACAGCAAGTGATCTATGGGCAGACAGGTCCATGATACTTCTTTTTCTGCTTCCCTGGATGACAAAAAATAAAATAGAAAACAAATACCAGAATAAATCAGAAATGAACAGAAAAGTGAACTTATGGAGGAGAAAGGCAAGGAAACTCAAGTCCATGGATTATTCAGACTTTAATCAATGACATCTTTTATATCATCGAAATCTTTATTTAGGCCCATGCTGTAGGTAGAATCAAACCATTCTAGGTGATGGTATTCTGGTATCCAAGTATCATATGCAAATGTCAATTCCCAGATTCTAAATAATAGATTAGATGCAGATGAATGAGCCGTATAATAATAAGTTACCTCAATAATTGGAAATTCAAAATCACTTAGGTTCGCATCCTCATCTCCGGTGTGCTGGAGAGACTGGACACAGGGTGAAAAGATTCCCACATCAACCACACTTTCAAAGTAGTCTTGGTTTTCTACAAAATCAAGTAATCTTGATTTTCTAGTCTGCAAAAGTTTAGCATAAGCCACCAAAAAGAGTCAGGTTCTATCAAACTGTTTCCCTTTCTAATTACAACCCCAAGAGATACATAGGTATGTAAACCAACAACTTTTGCTTCAACACAGATGAAAACAGTCATTTATTAACAATGCTGATTAGGTTATAATCCGAAAATTCTAACAAAGTTGATAAACAAACTGAACGTATCAGTAGCCAGTGAAGTTCAATTTAACATAGAATAAACCACAGAACTTGATCATTGAAGAATGACAAGAGGGGGTTGTTGTTGTCTGTTGTTGACAAGAGGGGGTTGCGTAGGTGGTAAGCACCCTCCACCTCCAACCTTAAGGTTGTGGCTTCGTGTCACCAAGGGACAAAAGGCCGGGAGTTCCTAGGAACGGGTAAAAAAAAGGAAGATTATTGAAGTATATTTAAGAAGCAAAATTAGTTCTTCAAGTCACAATATTTGGGGATCTAATCTCTTTGTTTCTTTTAATTTTTCAGTGAGCTGGGAAAGAGAAAAATCAGACATTCAGTTTGTACCAAGAGAATGGAGAGAACAGGCAGGAAAGAACGGATATTCGGGAATCTCATTCCCTTCAGCACAGAGACATATAGTTTTCACAAAAAGGGAAAGCATGATCTAAAAGAGAAAGTTCATAGAGAAAAAATTGCTGGGTACAATATAGAAAAAACCAACAGTAGTTCAACTTTTCATGTTCTCTTAATGCTTGAAGGTTCTGAAGTAGAAATGTCAAATTTCTCAACACACTCGTCGTTTAGCTCAAGGACTAGAATCACTGAAACCCTAACCAGAACAAGAGAAAATGAAAGGAGAATCAATTCCATGGAACATAAAAACAACCTCCTTTAAAGTCCTTTTGGGTTGCTCAAGCAATAGCGAAAATGTCTCTTCTTCACAGTTGACAAACTAAAAGAAAGATTGACAAACCAATTTTGTTCTGACAAAAACTAACTTCTGAATGCTTCCCACAAGTTACATTTTCCTGGGTGTTCCAAAGATCGCAAATAAGTATGTTGTATCAGCTATTCTTGAACGGAGAAAGCAATGAAACATGCAGACAGCATAGAAATCAACAAGGTTTAAAAGTCCTTTATATCCTTGTTATTTAAGACAGGATCCTCAATTATATAAATATATATAATTGTAGGACATAAAACTGGTGACGTGGCGTTAAGCAAGAAACCCAATTATCTTCTTTTGTCAATTTTTGGCTTTAATCCTATTTCCCCTATTTATCTACTAGACTATTTTTACAAATATAAAAGACACTTCTTCAAAAACCAAAAGAACCATCCCTTTTCTCTCCTTTTCTCAATAAGGATAATTATGATACGCATAAAGATCCAAACGTAAGATCAAACGTTTTTATTTAATGAAAGTAGTTTGCTTGCCCGTTTTCTTTTATCTCTTCACAGCCTCCTCTTAAATATGTTTGAAAGCCGGAACGTCTTTATTCAGTGAAAGTTGAAATTGCCCGTTTCACAACCTTCTGCTTCTTTTGCAGGGTTGTCATTAATTTAATCTGCTGATTTTGGATGTATTAAGTTTTCCATGGATGTAAATTTGACCAATTTTTCCTTCTTCGCAGATACAGCACAAAATGCATTGCAACAAAGTTCCGTACGAAACTATACCAGCAATCTATTGTAGCTATTTTTGGGTTAGTTAGTTATCTTTCAAATGTTGTAATTCGAAAGGGTGGTCATCTCAAACCTTGATGTGTCTTTGTAGGTTCTTTATGATGGTCATTGCATGCTTATTAGTACTAATACTAAATAACTAATTAACTTTATTTTTGGGAAATTTGTTTCTGTAAAATATTTGTCGTTGCTAAAATTTCCTTTTATTTAGTTTTTCACAGCATCCTGAAGAATTGTAGCAAAGACTTCCATTTTTAAACTTCTCGCAAGGAAATGAGGGTGGTGTCCAGATGGAGACAAGACAACAATAAAGTCTAGAGAAGAGTACAAAGTAATTACATTAATCTTCACAAGTCTGAGGATTGAAGGCAGTAAGAAGATGAAAACAAGATAGTATGTAGTTATGTGTTGTTAGAGTGGGTTTTTTGTTTTCTCTTGGTTGATTCTAAAGTGCATTAGGTATCATCCGACCTTTTTCATGAAAAACTTGGTTATGGCACATAAATTCTTTGGCCTATGTATTTATCTTTTATAACTTGATTAGTTTATTACCATGATGAGCAAGAAGGATAATTAAGTGTGTGAGTGAACGCAACATGTAGAAACAAAAAAAATATAGTATCAACATTTTCCTAGAAAAAATAACTTTCCTTGTACACTAAGATTTAATAGAATGGGCCAATGGGTGTAAGAATGTTCTTTGGCTTTTATGGAACATCAATTTTTTCAGGCAAGTTTCCTCTGGACTTTATGGAGCATCGGGTTTTCAATTTGTAAAATCTTTATATTATTAGGGATGCAAGATGGAATTTATGGTGCCACATATAGCACAAGGGAAAGTAAGAATATGCATATGGAAATGGGGTTAAAGGAAAATGCAAGGTACATTTATGTAATATTAAATTGCTCATATATAGAGTACTTTGACACAGTCTTATCTTAGGTACGAGGTTGGAAGAATATCTTAGTCCTCATAGCTATGAAGTCAATAGTTTGCATGATCAATTTGAGCAGATGAGTTTGGCTAGATGCTTTTGAGGAGTATGGTTTTCATGATCAGTTTGAGCATATGAGTTTGGCTAGATGCAAAAGCGTAAACACAGAGATATATTTTTCGGAGATGAAGTTTTTATAATATATTGCTATGGGAACAAATAAGTTGGTAGCAGAAATGAGGTCTATACACAACAAATTATGCAGTAATTGGATGTGCACTTGAGAACGAAATTGACTTTGAACTTCTAGAAATGTTCATAATCATATACTCCCTCCGTTTCAAAAAGAGTGACCTGGTTTGACTTGGCACGGAGTTTTTATAAAATAAAGAAGACTTTTGAATCTTGTGGTCCTAAATTAAAGTTATGTCAAATGTACTAAATTGCCCTTCAATCTTGTGGCGTTAAACATGCCACGTGGAAAACTTAAATTAAAATGTTACCAAAAAAGGAAAGAGGTCATTCTTTTTGAAACTGACTAAAAAAGAAAGGAGGTCATTCATTTTTAAACGAAGGGAGTATTAGTTACTTAATTTTTGGCTTTATCCTTTAAAATTTTAAAGCTTTACAATGGAACTGATTTTACAACATTGAGAAATGTATCGAATTTATCTTAGTTCGTCTTAATTTTGCTCTTTCTCTTCTTCTTTTTTGGGTAGCCTCGAAGTTTATTTTGGACCCCCCCCCATTTGGATACTCCAAATATAACTCATAAACCTAATTACAATACTAATTAGTGTTTATGGACAACATTTAAATAACCAAGATTGACCAAAAACCTCAATCATGATAAACATTTACCTCTGCATTAGTAGTATTTACAATAACGGATTCTATTTGAAAACAACATTTAAATAAATGAAGTGGGTTAAGAACCATGGGGACCGCACTCAATGAAGTAGGCGACCATGAGGACTGCACTCAATGAAGTGAATTAAGAATCATGAGGTCTCGGGTTCAAATCTCAGCAAAGGCAACAACATTGGTGATTTCCTCCCATCTATCCAAGCCTCGGTAGATAGAATTACCCAATTCCTGTGCTAGTGGGAGGTAGCTGGTAACCCATGAAAAAAGTCGAGGTACGACAAGCTAGCCCGGACAAAACAGTTTCAAAGGAAATAAATGATAGAAGACTTACAGAAGTTCAAAAAGAATAGAAACAAAATTGAAGTTATCATGCAAAACATCAGAAGTAAAAGCATGAGCGAGGCATAAGATGGTAGAAGCCACTTACAAATGCCTTCCCAGATACAAAAGGCCTAGGTAATTCTTGATTCTCCAAAGCTTCTACAATATGTTTTCTACTTCTTAACTTCTTCGGAGGCCGTACCTCATCAGTCCTAGTATCTGTTTCCAGTTTCATCTTAGAAGAGGTTGTTCCCTTGATCATATGATTTAATGTAGGACTTGGAGTTCCCAATTGAAGAGACATCTGATACAATTGACACAGGAGTAAGTGATTATATTGCTTAATGATGTAAAGCTTTGAATAAATAAAACTGGGAAAAAATAGATGTACAGTGGCATCTCCAAGACATTGTGTTAGGAAAACATATCAAAAAATCGGGAAATTATACCGTCCATGTCAATTCTCACAATAGACAACTACTCCCAAGATTTGGACATAACCTCATTATTAACACAGATGGATATCCATTGAACTTAGAGCAGGTAAATAATTAGGCTAGGACATGATGAACTTAGATATTATTATCGACGTCATGCGAACCAACAATTACATGCTCCACCATCATACTAGCAAGTGATATTCTACAAGACAAAATGACCTGTTCTACCTGAAACATATACTGGACAAGCAAATTAATCATTGCACTAATTAAACTGTGAAGATAAGGGAACATAAAGATATTTTTGACAGAATATGGGCATAAGGATCGTTATCAATGATATGGGAGGTCCAATCAAAACATATTAACTGACAAAGAAATGGACACTTAGCCTAACTCAACCTCAAAAGCTAGCTCAAGAGGTGAGGATTGCCCAAGATCATAACCAATTTCTCCTCAGCCCGCCAATGTAGGACTCAACATCCTTTCACGCCCAAGACTGGACATCTGGAGTGTGGGCAATTTAATATGGGGGCCAACATCAGTAAACCATGAATTGAGATGGGTCTAGCCCTGATACCATCATAAAGAAAATGACTTTGGGCCTAACTCAACCCTAAAAGTTAGCTCAATAGGTAAGAATTGCTCAAGACCCATATAAAGAGACCCATTTCTACTCGTCGCACCGATGTGGAACTCAACAATAACAAATATACACTAGTTACCAGTGACCGAGACTTTGAGCTCCAAGTTGATTCACACTACTTATTTATAACCGGATGCATATGCAGATAGAGTGTGCTGAACAATCTATTAATGCAAATGCAAAATCATATCTAGCGTTGAGAAACTGCACGATATAGAGTAAATAACAGAGAAGTGGCCACCCAGCACATACAAGGAAACACATCAACCACCCTAGTAAGAACACCATACAGTACATCATCAAAATTGTCTTCGAATTGGTTGTCGTTTTTCAAATTAGTGAATTTTTTTATAAAGATTCCATGTTCATATATAAGAAAATTTGTAGCATGGAATAAGTAAATATCCAACTCCCTTGCATAAAAAAAGTATGAACAAAACTTTGCTATTTAGTTCAAAGTTCTGGTCAAGTTGATCTTAAATAAACACAAGTAAATTGAAGGTAATCCCGTCGAACTAGTCGAGGTGTGTGCAAACCCGTACACCCTTCTTATAAAAAAAATCAAAAAAAGGGTAGAAAGGGAGTACCTTTTCATGCGGCGGATCAGGACGGACCCAATTTCCACCAACCCAATCCAGATGAAACCTCAAGTCATGTTCAGAAAATTCAATCTCCTCATCCGGGTCCTTGAAAGCAACCCGGAACCTACAACCATTATTACCACCATAATCCCAAACAATTGAAACAACAACCCCAGTCCACCACCCTGCAAGATGAAATGCATCAACAACATCGCCCACTCGAAAAGACCGCCGCTGATCCCACTTCGCAGCCGGTGGTGCAGGTCGTATAAGGGACTGTTTTCTGACGAACTCACGTTTAGATACCGATTCACCTTGGTCAGATAACAAATGCTTGTACTGAACCCAAAAACCCCTTTTCTTATTTTCACTTTTAGGGTACGGAGACGGAGCCGCTGGCTTCAATGGTTCAACAATGACAGCTTCGTAGCGAGCTCCACTATAACCCACTTCCTCTCTACTAACCTCGACTTCATCGCCGATGGTGAAGGGCGATTTGTAAGCCGGTGATGCTGATGCATTTACCGTTTCTAATTCCACTTTCTCAATTATCATCTTCGTCGTCGTCATCGCCGCCGTTGGTGAATTTTTCCGGCGGAGTTATACAGATTTTTTGTACTTTGTGCAGAGGCAGGGTTTGGGTTTTGTTAAGAACATTGGAAATTCAGGAAATTGGCGGGTTCTAGAGCTCCATGTGTAATGAATCCTGTGTTATATAATGTGAAGAAAATGACAAGAATGGTCCCTTATGTTTCAGTATATGTTCAACATAAGTCCCTTAATACATTACACTTTAAAATGGTCTGCCATTTTTTATTAATTTGGACACATGGGTTTATGTGACATTAGTTTCATTTAAGTAAAACTTAAATTTTGTTACTTTTTCTATTTCAATTTACGTGTCTTAATTTAAGTAAATATGAAGTTTAAAAATAAAATGAAACATTTTTGACCTTTTAATTTTAAATTAAAGAGTACAAAAATTTCCATTTAAATCTTGTCGTTTTAAAAAACCGACATGTAATATGTAGAAAGTTAATGAATATAAATAGAGGAATTCATTTTAAACAACGATACTTAGATTAAAAGGGGCAAGGAGTATTAATCAACTACTTACTATTCTATTTGTAAAAAGTAATGCTACTATAAATTAATTACTACAATTCTATTGATTAGCAAAATAAAATAAAAACATGGACAATCTTCGCTTTCATAACTTCTCAATACAATGATCTCTTTATTTATCATCTCTTTCGTGTGGTGTTGATTTAATCAATATATTATATTAAAATTTAAATAAAGTCATTTCTCATAGTATTTATACGTAGAACAAATATATTTTGAATTTACTTCTCATACGATCACTCAACTAATAGTTAATTTCAATCGAGCAAAAATATTGTACAATTTACAATCTCTTTCGTGGTTGATAACATGATATAGAGAATTCAACTGAATTTATTGCTTTGAGCTCGAACCAACTGGTTTTGGCATAATTTCATTCCAACAAATAATACACACTGCAAATAAATAGTAGCAGCGAATTATTTTCTTTCTGGGCTTGGCTAGTAAGAGGTCAATGAGACCTTGAGCTATCCAGTAATCCCATACAAAAACTTTTAATATACTGGGAATTGGGATAATTAACAATTTCTTCAATGTTTGTGGTGAATTCCCACAACTTCCTCATCAAATTACTAAGAAACCATTAAAGATTCAAAAAACTAAAACTTATATGAAGGGACCATGCGTGAAACGCCTTAGGATTGCTTCCTCACACAGCCACAGCACGATCATCAACCGTTTCATCTGTGTTCTCTAAATTAGTACATACCACCCATGTTTGGCATACGGTTTGCAAGTGGGTTTTTCTCTCCTTGACGGTCCACAATGGCAGCCTCAGTCGTCGTCAATAGCAAAGAGACGCTGCAGT
>JAJOOO010008971.1:0-11062 GCA_029582685.1 Solanum piurae
GGGTAGGCCTCCATTAAGGCGGAAACGCTCCCTATCAAATATTTTTTTATACCCAAAACTCCAACCCCATACCTCTGATTAATTAAGAGAAGGACAACCCTATCCACGACACCACATCCTTGATGGTAAATAACACCTACTTATTTGTTTACTCAATTTCACACTCCACATAACATTTCTATTTATAATAGTAATTCAAGGATGACATAATTGAGAGACTCACATAATTGACGTAAAACTACAAGGAACTCGAATTATAAAATTGTCCTTTTTTGGAAGTAATGTTCAGATAAAGAAATACTGTTGGAAAATTGCTTTCAAAAGAAATACACTATTACTATTATATAAAAACTCATATTCCATAAATATAACAAAATCACAAATTATAAGTTACAATAACATATTTAATCCATACCTATTTTTATTTTTTTTAAATTGATTCCCATTAATTGTCTCATCATTAATTTTCAAATGATTAATGAAGTATCTTAATTAAGCGTTCACGATAACTCTAATATGAGTAAAATTAAAATGGAATAACTTAATTAGTCGAATTGAGGTGTGTTTGTAATTACTAAGGAGAAAAAAAATACTTTTTAAAAATCTCTTTATGTACTTATTTTATTGTGTTTTCTAAGTAAGCAAAGAAAAAGCATTAATTCTATCTTAAAAATATTAATATCTAATAAATATATAATATGAGGTGGGGGTATTGTTGTTGAAGTAAAGATGAGACGTGTAGTGTGTTGAAGGATGGGGATGACAGATTCTTTGTGAAATGTCATGTAACTTGTTTTTCCTAATTCTACGATGTTATTTTCCTCATCTTTATAAATATTTTTTTTCAAGAGAGTGCAAAAACAGAAAATTATGTATATATAATATGAGATGTAAGATAACTTTTGTCTGCAAGTCGTAACTTTAAATTATTTGCGTAGATTTGATAAAGAAAAAGGGAAAGCCTAAATTATGAATGTAACCTTTTTATTGTCAATCATAGGACTAACAAATAATATTCCTCTTTTGAAATTAGAGAGTCCAAAACTTTAACATAAAGAAATAAATGTGGAAGGAATCATTTTATTCCCCAATATTTACCATTAATTGGATATACATGTTAACCTTTTTTTAACCTTTTTTTTTTTCGTTGAAGAAAGGTAAAATAGTTAGCTCATGAGGTAAAAGTATTGCTTAAAAGGAACACCCAATGCACAAATAAAATTAAATATTTGAAACATGAATAATGATATACACTTTGACCTTTATAAATAAAATTTTATATAATATAATTATACTATTTTCGATGTTAAATATAAAAAAGAATATATGTATCTAAAATTATTATTTCTTATCTCGCTCATTAAATAATTCCCATATAATTTTGGGTACGTAGGTACGAAACACGTGAGGAATATTGTTGAAAAACGAAAATGTTTCATGAAATGTGAAAAAAGCAAAAAGAAATGAAAAAAAAATAATGACATGAATACTTACAAGAGTGCAATAAAACGGTTAAAAAAGATTAGGTGTATTTTATTTTTCTTTCTATATTTGTCAATACAAACAAAAATGAAAAGTAAAGTATAAAAGATTAGAGCAAGCAATTAATTGCGCAAAAACTGACAAATTCAATTTGGACTTTCCTACAGCCTTCTTCTCGATACACTTTACTGCTTACCGTGCTATACGTCGCCTATACTTCAAACTATATTTAGTTTTGGATGGTTCAATAGCTGGTTAGAATTATGCGGATATAATTATATAGAGATTAGATATTTAATTTCAATTTTGTATAAAATAATATATAGTTTCTTCAAAATTTATACGTATATTGATTATATGGATATCTAAATTGTCGATCAATCACCGTATTAATTTTATACATGAATATCTTATTTCCTATCTACCTACCAAAATATCGTATAAGTTATATTAAAAATATTATATAAATACCTTGAATCTTATCTAGCTAACAAACTGCCTCTACTAATCTAAAGATATTCTCTCTATTTTAATTTATTCATCCTATTTTAGTTTAACATGTAATTTTAAAAAGTAAAAAATAAGTTTTCGAATTGTGTGATTTTAAAGTTAGAACAATAAAATTATTTTTAAAAAAATACATTGGTTCTGAAACAGAACAAAAATGACGCTCTTTCTAACCTAATTTATATAACTTGATTTCCTACAAAAAAAAATGATACAGTACATTTTATATTTAATTTTAAATTTTCATATTACCTTAGTGAAATTATTTAGATTAAAATATTTAAAATCTTTCTTTTTTAAACTTTGTAATAAGTTAAATTCACTCGCATAAAATAATTCGGTTGCTAATATATAGTTATAATTGATAAGACAAATAAATTAAAACGGACAAATAAATATCAATACTTCACTGGTCCCACACTACTTCAACGTTACACTTCTTTCATTTTTCTCTATAAATGGATCCTCACACTTCCTCTTACCAAAAAAACATATATTTCTCCTTTTCCATTTTCAAGAGGAGGAAGAAGAAGAAGAAGAAGGAGAAGGCTAAGGATTTTGATTCACAAGCTCTCTTTTGCATCATTAATTCATTGATATTCCCACTTTCTTCTTCAATGGCGCAAGTGGAAGTGCTCTGTTTCTTTGCTCTGTTTTTAACGATTACAGAGCTCTTCATAACAGGTAATTATTCATTCAGAAACAAAGTCAAAAAATGAAGATTTTTATCTTTAAGAGCATTCTTTTTTGGATCATATTGTATAAATAAGATTCAACATTCATCTGTAAACATTTACAAATAAAAATCTGTTTCTAGCTCTTTCCAACAGGTAATGATTCAGAAATTAATATTTATACTAAAAGAAGAATATGAAGTAGAATTTTCTGCATAAAAGCTTTAATTTTATCTTGAAAATTTTCATTTCAGATCAAATAATGTTCAAAGATTTGATTTTTTCCTCCTTTTGGGTGTGAATTTACAAGTGAAAAACTCTCTGTTTTCTCTGTTATAAACAAAGATTTTTTTTTAAAAAAAACTGGTAATTAAACACTAAATTTGATCTTTTAGAGCTGATTTTAGATCAATTAATGTTCAAAGATTTGATTTTTTTTTCCTTTCTGGGTTTATGAAATATAGGTGTAAATTCAGCTGCAACATTTACAATGGTGAATAAATGCCAGCAAACAATTTGGCCTGGATTATTATCCAACGCCGGAATTGCTCCACTTTCCACCACTGGTTTTGTCCTACAAAAAGGCGAATCGAAAACAATCAGTGTACCCACTTCATGGGGAGGCAGATTCTGGGCCCGAACACATTGTACCGAAGATTCCACCGGAAAATTCACCTGCGCCACCGGAGATTGCGGTTCCGGTAAGCTCGAATGCGCCGGCGGCAACGCTGCACCGCCGGCAACTCTAGCTGAATTCACACTCGACGGATCCAACGGGATGGATTTCTTCGACGTCAGTTTAGTCGATGGATACAACTTGCCAATGCTTGTGGTACCACAAGGTGGTTCCGGTAACAACTGTACAAGTACCGGATGCGTGGTTGATTTGAACGGCGCGTGCCCGTCAGAGCTGAAAGTGATGAGCGTGGGAGGTGAAAATGTCGCGTGTAAGAGCGCGTGTGAAGCTTTTCGAAAAGATGAGTATTGTTGCGCCGGCGCGTATAATAATCCGACGATATGTAAACCATCGTCATATTCAACGTTGTTTAAGAAAGCTTGTCCGAGTGCTTACAGCTATGCTTACGATGATAAAACGAGTACTTTCACTTGTGCTGGAGCTAATAATTATCTCATCACGTTTTGTCCTTCTCCTAATACCAGGTAAACTTACTTATTCCTCTTCCTCTAATTTCTTTTTCTTGTAAGTTCATGTTTGACAAACAGTTTTATCATATTTAGATAGTTAATCAACTGAACTCGTGTTATTTTTTTTATTTATTTGTGGGTGGGGTGAGGGAAACACATTGGGATTCGAGTTAGGAATGTGGCCTGTCAAATGGAACGTTAGGACGTTATTTTCGATGTAAGGACAAAATATCTATGAGATCATTATTTGTAGGGGTATGTGGGCCATAAGGTGATTAGTAGGGGTATTTTGGTACTTTTCATAATATGTGAGATCATTTTATAGGAGAATGGGTTCCACTTATGGTGAATTTTAGTACTTTAACATAATATGTGAGGTCATTGAAGTAGGGGTATTTTAGTACTTTCAAATGCTAATTAAGTCAGCTTTGGGAATTGGGAATAATATCAAACTTAACGGCTTAAAGAGATTCTCAGAACCCAAGACTATGAATTGTCCTTTTTATCCAAGTAGCCCACCAATTGGTCTAGTTTCGTGTGAATTCTGTCAAGTGGTTTATCACTTACTTATTCTAGTCGAGTGTCTATTAAAATAATTTTTAATTTTTTTTAAGTAAAAATTAATCTACGTCAATAAGAATTTATATAGCTGACTTAATAATACATTTCCATTGCAGTCAAAAGTCGTCATCATCATCAAGTGGACAAAATCAAGAACCAGAAGATAATAACAACCAAAACAACGATAACAATAACAACGAGCCATCAACAATCAACAACTCTATGGTATATGATGGTGCATGGGATATCAGTAGTGCATCTTCAACCACCACGTGCATGCACGTGTTCAGTTCACCGGCCATAGCCGGTGCCGTCGCCTTCTTAACAGCCACTTTCCAGTTGTATCGTCAGGTCTTCTAATTTTTTATTTTTGACTTTTTGTTGACACCCAAAATAAATTAGGCGAAAAGGTCGGCCCGAACCGGCCCATGTTATTTTGTCGGAATTTGGGGTGTTGTATCACGTGTGGACCATTAATTGGGCCTTGTGACCCACATGTGTGGCCCATGTGACGGGGTAATGAGTCAGCTTACGTGTCAATTTAATTGACGTACACCTAATTACCTTTTAATTGGTGAAAAAAGAGGTACCTCTTTACTCTATAGCCACAAAATTTAGATTTTTGAGGTTATTTAATTTTTTATTTAGAATTTTATTCGACTTTTTTTAGTTTTTTATTTTTAATTTGAATTAAGATTGGGATTAGGTTTAGGAAGGGGAGATTCATTTGTTAGGTAGGTTTTAGAAAAATTATGTATAATATGCTTTATATTTGTAACCATTCCAAGTTGGTGGAAATTATATACAGTTAAAAAAAATGGATTGGTGATTTATTTCTTATATCTTTTTGTTAATTTATTTTGTTTTTTCATGTCACATTCGATTAATGAGCCAATACAAGGGATCAAAAATAATATCTTTATCCTATAAAAATATGTGTGTAATCTGTATATATTTTATACTTTTTAAATTTTACTTGTGAAAATTATATTAGGTATATATAATATGTGAAATTATATTAGGTATATATAATTTAGTGAATGGTGATGCTTGTTGCACTAAATATTTATAAGCTTATAACATTTGGTGGAAAAATTAATAAGTATTAAGTAACTTTCAATAGTGACCAAGATACACTATCAATAGATATTATAATACTAATCATAGTGTTAAAATAATTTTTAATATTTTATATAAATGTTTGGTTTCCGGAGTCATTGGTGTTTGATTCAAATTTGTACCAAATTGCTTGTAAAAAAGAAAAGTGTTCTTTACCAATTTTTAATTTATTTTTCTGATTTAAACTCAAAATTTCTATCCCACAAAAGTAAGATAGGATTTGCAATATTCTATCCTTCTTCTATTTCACACAAAATATGTTGTTAGCTCGATCAAGATCTCTAATTAAGATATATATACTCATTTCTCTCTTTCATTTAGGTTAGAAGATGCTAAATTAGTCATCTTCAAACTCCATAATTGAGCCACTATCTTTTGTCCTACTAATTAGTTTTAGTTGAGAATTATGATTAGTATTCTTATAATATACGTAAGGCATTATTAACACGTAGCGTGATTTGCATATCTATAATTATTAAGTGTCATGCTTTAATTATTAGGCCTCCAATCCTACTAATTATTAATGTCCAAATTAAGGGATTAGTTAATTAACATCTCTCTGCTAATCCAAAATCATATTGCATGTTCATCTTATTGGAGAAAACTTACCAATAAGAGAGAAGATTAATCATATCTTATATAAGCAACCTTTACTAACAAACAATCTAGTGATGACTTAGATAGAGACTCTTTATATTGGTTACAAAAACTCACCCAATAATTACGCATAAATAATAGATTTTGAACCCTTAGAAAAAACTACTGTTTTCCAAATCTAAATTGAATAAAGCCTAAATTTTGAATGTATATTTTTTGTTGGAAAAAACGCTATATATTAAAATGCCAGAGTACTATACTAATATTCTCTTTGTATCATAAGTTTTTCAGTAAAAATATCAAAACGATAAGTAGAAGTATGTTCATGCATTATTTGTTTGTAAGAAGTTTGCCATACATAAAAACATTGTACTAACTATTAAATTAATTAGGGTACGAATTATAAAAAGAAAATACAATAACTCGCAAATCATAAAGAAATATTACATATGTTAGGGGCGCAAAATGCAACGAACTCTATAATATTTTATGCCAATAGTAGAGTCCATCTTTTTCTTTTTTGTTCTTTTTCTATTTCTTCAATTTTATAAGAATTTAATTGCATTAATAATTCATCTCCATCTATCACATGTAACACGGAATTATTGGATGTCCACTTTTTCTATAGCATGAAAAAATGGACAAATGCAAAGGAAAAAATAGCCGCACATATTTAGTGCATAATCTTCGGTAGATATGATATGTAATCGACCTTTGACCTTAAGCTAAATCCTTTTTTTCTTTAAAAAAAAGTCCTTGGGCCAATGAATTAATTTATTTGAGCAGAGAATTTATCGAAAATAATCTCTTTACCTTTACAAAATGGGGATAAATCGGCTTATTCTCCAGACTAATGAAATTACACCTAATAAATTGTTGTTATTGTTATTATAATATCACGTAGTTGAACTTTTAATGATAAGGGTATGGAAAAAGTTGTGTTGCTCTTTTATGAAGCAATCTATAATGATGTAATAATCTCACGGTCCTGACAAAACATCCTCAATTAATTAGGATATTTTAATAGGTAAATTTTATATAGCTATCGTAAAGATATCCATTCCAGCTTCAACAAGTATTATGATTGTGGCATGTTATAAGTGTTGTATTATTTGTATGGCCTTAGCACAAGAGATTGGTGATATAAAGTGTTCAACTTTTAAGATTTTTAAGTATTATATTCATTGTATTGTTAAATTATGGAATAAAATCTAATATGTTTTAAATATTATAGTAGGTTTATGCATATATATTTATTTTTTGTGTCATAAGTTATGAATTTAGAGCTCATAATCGAAAGGATACACCCGACACTATCTGACATCACTATAGTATGGGAGATCATTTATTTCATTACATAATTTTAATAATTCTCACGTCATGAGCTAGCTTCTGGATTGACGCAAAGTCTATTTCTTATCATAACATTAGAGCTGAAACTATTTCAACATGAATTGGTAGTTAAGTCAAATATATTTTACTATTTTGTTCACTTAGGGGTCGTTTGGTACAAACATTGATATTGCAGAGATTAGTAATGCAGGGATTAGTAACGCAGGAATTAGTAGTGCAGGGATTATTTTTTGTCAAGTGTTTGGTTCATTACTTTCCACTTAATCTTGTGTTTGATTTAAAACTCTACAAAAAAATTCTTTCCTATTATACCCTTGTGTTATTATGAGATTGTTTATTTCATGTAATTGAGTCAAGGTAGATAATCGGACCATAACACTACAGTAATTTTTTTTTAGAAAATAACAACAAAGAAAAATAGTGTTATATAAATTGAAACAATTTTTTTTTCTTTTTTGTGCATAATTAATAACAAGAATTTAATACTACGCAACAGTTGAATAAAATTCATAGTAAAAAAAAATGCTAAATCTTTATTTATTTATTTTTACAATTTTTAATCTATATAATTATTGTATGTGGCAATCGGATGTTGACAAAAGAGTTTAAACTTATCAAAAATGAAGATCTAAAAATATACTTTTATACCAAAGTCCCTTACCCGGATAATAATTAATCAACGTTGTTGTGGGACAATATATTTTTTTTTTAGGATTTTCTATTTCATTTAACTAGTTAAGTTAAATATATACATACATACTAGTTAAGTTGTATATATATAAATTTGAGGTTTGATGTACCACTTTTTTTGTTGGTCAAGTATATCTTAAACTTAACATAGATTTAAGACTACTTATATTGTTCAATAGCTAAAACTTATTTTAAAAAAATAGTTCAAGTGGTTAATCGACGAACTACATTGAATAAAAAAAAGGAGAAAAAAATATTAATGAAATCATTAAATTACACTAAACGAATTTAGAGAATTAAAAAGAGCATTTATAATTATTTCAATATAAATAAAAAGAAAATTAAATTACAAAAGAAATTTAGGAAAATGACTAAAGAGATAATTTTGTCATTTAGGAGTCTTATCCAAGGTTTAACAAACGTTGGATTAGTTATCCCTCCATTTACTAGGGATAAAATAAGACCATATATGATGTATAAGCAATACATGGATTAAATAAAATAATGTAACCAAACAATGTATTAGATGGATTAAATTTTAATCCATAGACTATTCTATTTAATACCTCCTACCAAACGAGTCCTTAATCACTTGGGAAATTGATTGATATTTACCAACCAACCTTACCAACTAAATCGGAGTACATATAAAGTACTTTGTACTGTTCTCCTTGTACTTTTGGATTGCAGTCTCTAATATCTCATGTGGGAGGGCCGGAGTCTGAAAACTAGTTATACAAGTTCCGATAAATTCAATAATTTTTATTTAGATCAGATGTTTGTATTAGAAATTCAATTGAATATGTATAAAAATTTAACTATGAACCTTGTAACTACGATAATTATAGTACGATGACAAATTTAAATCCATAACTCTAAATTCTGACTCTGTCTCTCTAATAGTGGTACAAATTGACAACATACTTAAATTAACATTAAGTGTAAGTTTGTAATATTTGATCATTATTAGTTAGGTTAAGTGGATAGCATTTTGGCTAATTTTTGGTTCCTCCTTGGTAAACGACCCAATGAGTAGGAGAAACTCACCAATCTATTCATTAATTTGGTTATAATAATATTGTTTTAATTTAAGTAAGAAAATTCTAGAAATTTTTAATGAAGACAAAATCAATACCAAATTGAAATTTATATTTCTAACTAATTACCAATTTGGACTGAATTAATGGATCGGGTTATTTATGGGCTTAAATTATATTCATTCGGCCCAATGCAAACATTTTGGAACTTAAACTTCTTTTGTATTTGTAAACTCTTTGTTGCCTAACGTTCCCCAAGCAACATAAGTGGTGAACGGCCACTACTTCTTTGTTGCGCATTGAGTTAATTCAATTATGTACAATGACTTGCAAATTATACAGTAGATGTAACACTAGATAAGTTTGATACGACAATCTAAATTAAAACAACATTTTCAAAAGAAAAAAAAACGATCTTTGACCTTTTGTTTTTATAGAATATCGTATGCTGCATCAACTCAATGACTTGCTTTCTTTGAAGACCATTTTTTTAAAACCCGCTGCCGCTAATTTTGGATCCGCATTGGATAATTTTATTTTGTGCAATAACTCAAAAATCACATAAAAGACTTTGATATGACAATTGACAAGCTTAATTGAAAAAACATTAATTAAAAAAATCAATCTCGAATCTTTTAATTGGAATACCACCTACCTCACTAATTCAGTACCAAATAGCCAAGGATGCAACACATGTCATTCTCTTTTTCCTTTTATATATATGTTCAGTATATTTTTTTCCTCTTAAGATGAAAAAAGTATGTTATCTTTATGTAGAAAATGTATGAAACATTTAGCCACTTACTAGGAACTTGTCCTAACCTATATATATAATAGCTTTACATTTGAAAAGCAGTTCTATATATGAAATGTTTGGTTTCTTTTGTTCTTTCTCCTTTTTCTTCTTCTTTTACATAATAAAAGAAACAAATAAAAAAGATATGCAACAAAGCGTCCATGACACGATACAATATTGTTAGAGTTCGACGCACGTACGAAGAAGAAATGATCGGTTCTAACCATTGGTGTTGAATAGACGAGTTGAACTGAATATGATAGCTAATGTAGACCGAATTAATAAAGATAGGTCAATGGTCATTAATCAATATAAAAATTACTTCAATTTAAACAAGCCGAGTTAAAATTTAGGTGAACTGAATCTGACCAGTCAATATAGGTTAGGCTAATAAGCGAATG
This sequence comes from Solanum piurae, assembly GCA_029582685.1. Classification (NCBI taxonomy): domain Eukaryota; kingdom Viridiplantae; phylum Streptophyta; class Magnoliopsida; order Solanales; family Solanaceae; genus Solanum; species Solanum piurae. Next base: position 10,364 of record JAJOOO010008971.1, read on the forward strand.
AGTTATTAACTTATTTAAATTTAGACAAATTAAATAAATTATATTTTCATAGCTCGCTGTAAATGTTTCCTAAATAAATCTTCACCAAATTTCGAAATGGAGGTACTTTGATGATGAGATTTTGGTGGGGGTTTAGAAAATTTCACCACACTTTCAATAAAAATCATTATTTAGTTTGTTGACTATCATATTTTATTTTATTTTGGTTTCTCACCCGGTGTCCGGAGCCCACATTAGAGTTTCGATTAAATCTGGATCGCATTCTACAGGGTCTATTCGGGGGTGACCTATTCGGGGGTGACACTCCCAACATAATTTTCTCCATACACATGGCTCGAATTCGAGACTTTTGATTGTGTTTATTGTCCTATATTATGTGTATTGGTCTTAAATATTTGTCCTTCGTGACAAATACAAGAATATTATTTATTTTTTTGAGAGACGTAAATCTATATTTTTATATTTATAATATCTCAATTCTCATAGGTTCTACTTGTGATAATTTTTGCCTGTAAAAAAATTAAGTTCCACTAAGTATCTGATTAACGACCTTCCCATTTAAAATATAATTTGTCCAAATCCACCAAATCCTAATGCCATCTGATTAGGATTTGCTTTTGATACTTTGCATTAATAATCAAATCCAGATCTAGAGAATCAATTTTCTTTTAATCTTGTGTCACCTCAGTTTTTTGTAGG
>JAJOOO010008972.1:0-14660 GCA_029582685.1 Solanum piurae
CTTGAACTAGGGTTCTTGACCTCTTTTCTCCTCTTAGCGTTCTAATTCTTCTAAGTTTGATTAATGATTTGACTTAGGTAAGTTCTAGTTATGTTCCTAGGTTTAAACTGATTAAAATCTCATGATTTAGAGTTTAAACGACATATTTTAGGGGTTAAACGAAATAGGAAAAGACCAAAAGACCCCTGACTTAATTTCTGTCGGAGTGACCGACGGACTGGACCTACGGGCCGTAGGTCAATCGACGGTCCGTAGGTTGGGTCTGTCGATCAGGTCTGCTCAACAGGCCTTCACTAAAACGAGCATAACTTTTTACTCAGAGGTCAGATTTTAGCAAACTCAGTGGAATTGGATAGAGGATTCAATTATCTATCATATCATAGGTCATGGCACACATAATTCCTTTTGTGCTAAAAGTTATGACCAACTGAAGTTGACCCATCAACAATTTTCAGCTAACTGGTTGTTGACCCTTACCTACGGTCAGACCTACGGACCGTGCATCGAATGACGGTCCATGCTAGTCGACCGTAGTTCATGTCAGAGGCTGGGTAAAGGAGGTCTTGATCCACGGACACAGACCACGGACCGTGGTCTGATCTACGGACCGTGGGTTTGTCTGTGGGTCGAGACTTAGCCGATTTTTCTGAGCTAGGTTGCAGTGTCCATCTACGGACCACCAGAACGGACCGTAAGTCATCCCACGGTCCGTAGGTGGTGCCCGTAGCTTCTGATTTTCTGAATTTTTTTCTGGGTTTGATTTCTGAGGTGTTACATACTACTTCCATGTGTTGCATTGACCTTGCTTGTGATGGAGATGAAGTTTCCTCCTTTTGAATATTGCATATGGTGAATAGTGAATTTGTGACTTTTGCACAATTTTTATGTAGCATGCATATTGGGCTGCTAGTTTAGAGTTTCTAACTTAGTTGGGTGCCTAGATTGTCATTCGGGGATGAATATTCCCAAAGGGGGAATAATGTAACACCCCAGAATTCTAATGACTTAAGCTAGAACCTAACATATAATCTAGTGTACTAAAATGGGTTAACGTCAAGATAATAGTTGTAAAATGACCTCCCTAACTTAGTACTAAGTTTATAGTCCCTAGACATCAAGGAATGCCCCTCCCAAGGAACCCCCAAGGGTCCTTGAGGAGGACCAAGGGACGGCCTAAAAATTGTCAAAAAGACAACATCATCTACGAGTGGCAACCTATGAGTCATAGGTTGACTCACGCCCTGTAGGTCGGAGTCGTGAGTCAACACTTGGTCTCTCCCTAAACTTCACAAATGACCAAGTCTCAGACCCAAACCACGACCATGCAGTACATGGCGTCACCCAACCTATGAACCGTAGGTGGGTGTCGTGGGTTGAGACTTAATCTCCTCACCTTTACCTTAATTTCCCCTCTCTCTGACCCAGAGCACGATTGTGCAGTACGGGGCGTAGTCCTACCTACGGTCCGTAGGTAGGGGAGTCATTGGGGGTCTGCTAAAGCTGGTGCAAATCGGCCAAGGCTCAAACATTTAAATTAATTCCTAATTAATTAAGGGTAGGGGCGGTTATTATTAGTTATTTTAGACTCATATGAATAGTTTTAACTTAGTAAACTTCACTTAACTCCTCATAACTCTCAAGACCTAAATGCAACCCACTTCCCTCTCAAAATATTCTCTCTCTAAACTCCATTGAAGAACTAGGTCAAACTCAAGCTAGGGGTTCAAGAACAAGTATTTTCACTCCAATTTCATGAGGAATTCAAGCTAAGGTATGGATGCTCTTCATTCTTGGGTAGCTATCCCCCAAGAAGTCCATACAAAGTGTGCTTTTAATACTTACAAAATCTAGGGTATTACTCTAATCATGGGTCTTCTTCCGAAACAATTTCTACTATTCAATTATGATCTATTATGATTAATTATGATGGTTTACGGTTAGATTGTTGTAGTATTGATACTTTTTGATGAAAATCTCTCTTGGACCCACGGTTTCCCTTTCTTTCCAAATTGTGAACTAAGATGTGACTTGATTGGTCATGGAAGTTGATAATTGATTATGTTTATGCTTGTTAGGGTGTTGAATCATGAAATCTGTATATCTAATGTTGTAATTCTAGAAGTTAGGGTTGATGTTGGTTCATGACCTTGAAGGGAAATTGGCTAGGGTTAGTATTTGTTGATGTTGATTCTATATATGTCTATGTGATTTACTTGGATAGTAATGATCCTATATCTAATTTTGTGGTATTGATGTAAGATCCTTCTTCCCTATACCCTATACAGTTTATTATGTATGAAGTATGTATGTATGTTTATCACGATCTTGTTGGGTTGATTGACAGGACATTCTTATGATCACAATACGACTACAATGTGAAAGGTTTACTCACATGCTAATGTTTCTAAAGTGAAAGGAGCATTCTCACTTAAGGAACCTATGAGCTATTATGATGATATGTTGGCATGAGTGCCTAGTGTATTCATTTATGAATGTGAACTTAAAGTAAAGAATAAATGTGACTTTTAAAGGGAGTTATGCGTAGCACTGAGTGGATAGGAGTATGAGATGGGTTCCTTCACGCTAGTAGTTGGGTTCCTAATATGGTGTCTCATGAGATGGAAACCTCCACGTTAGTAGTCAAGGTTTCTATTAGAAATCTCCCTACCCCATAACTATGTGCCCACATAGGTCTTAGGTAGTGGATCCACCTAAAAGCTAAAATGTATGTTTTACCTTAGGCAAGTAGGACACCTCTTTTCGGTGTGGGGGTAAAACACCGGATTCCATGTAGCTCACATGGTATATGTCAGTTAATGCAAGTCTTCCCTATATGATATGAATATAAACTATGGTAAGAACATGGACTTTAATTATGACTTCTTAAGGGGTACTACTTAGTGTGAGTGGGGGTATGGGACTTCACTTATGCATTGCATAAGTAGACTCTAAGAGGGGTGATGGTAAGGTTCTCTTATGATTATGATGAGTTATGAATTATGTATGAAAGGTATGTATGAATGTAATTGTTGACTTCATTTGTTATAAGTTATGAACATGAATGTCTTCTCTTTTAGGTATGTTGTTGGTGGCCTAAATGTGATACTTAGCATTTGGTAGGGTTATGGAATCTTACCTTTGCATTGCACTAGTATGGCTTTGGGTTGCTTATATGTTGGTTTGACTTGTGCTTCTTCATCAATGTGCATAATGGCTTTTAAAGTTGATAAATGCATGATTTCAACTAAATGTCCCTTTTATGCATATTTTAAGGTTTTTATGCATGGCTTCCATACTTAGTACAATTCATTGTGCTAACCCATATTTTCTACTTTACTATGAGTGTAGGTTCCGGTTGTTGAGACTACTACTTGTTCAAGTGAAGCTTGGGTCGACTATTCCCTAGGCTTGGTGAGTCCTCAAGTTCAAGGACAAGATGTTATTGATTCTACTTTCTAGTTTACCTTCTATGTTCTAGACTATATTATATTTCCTATTTTTGGAGACTTTATTGATGAAAAGGGCTTTGTCCCTATTTGTACTCTTATGTTCTAGATGGTGATTGAGACAAGTCTAGTTCCTATTCTCGTTATGAAAAGAACTTGACTTCTATTGTAAAAGTTCTTAATTTTTCCGCATTATCCTATTTCTTTATGTGATGATTATGCTAAGGGCTTGTATGCGACTCCCTTCGGGGTCAATTACGCCATGTTACTCCTAGGGGTAACCCCAGGTCATGACAGTGGGGTAGACACTAGATTCCATATTAATAGCTCGTGTGGTCTTACATGTCGGTTATGGCTAATTCCCCACAACTAATAATGAACTAAGGTTACTTCATGAAGTATCGCATATGAATTCAAAGGTTTTAAAGATGAAGTTAGGACCATGATTTATGACTTATGTTTTATAACACTCTTATATCATGTTTAGCTTGGTCAATTGCATGTCATGAAATGAAATGTCCCTTTTAGCATTATTTAAATGTTTTATGCATGGCTATCATACTTGGTACATTGTTTTGTACTAACGCATACTCTTGCTTACATTTCCCCAAATATAGGGTCCGACAGTCAGGTTTTTGGGTCTCGTGGCTAGAGGTTACTTTGAGATATTTCCGAGCTTTGGTGAGTCCTTATGCTTTGAGGACAGAGTTTATTAATTCACTTTATTTCGTGTATTTTCTCTTTTGAACATGATGTATGGGCTAGGCCCAATTTCATTCTATTGTATTAGATGTCTATGATGAGACAAGTGCATAGGATGAATTTACATATACCCATGCCTAACCCATGTCTAGAATGATGAAGTTTATGTAGATGGGTTTTATACCATGAAAGGATAATTTGTGGGTTTAGATGTATTCAATCTAGGATTGATGAAATACATTATAATTGAAACTTATAAGATGATTATGATATTTAATTGCTTGAGATTGAGCACATAGAATGACTATGAGATAGAGTGCTTTGAGAGTAAAGGTTATGTTGTCAATAGTTGACTATTGATGTAATTGGTGTGGAAGGGATAGTTCCCACATTAATTACTTAAGATTATGAATGTGAAAAGCTTTCTCACATTGAATGATTCTAGGTTGAAAGAATTTCTCACCTAAAATATATCTAATGCTAAAGACTAAGAAATTGATGAGACTAGAGCCGATTACCCATGATCTTTAAATTAGATGGATATGAGGCGATTACCCATATTCCATGAAGTAGAATAAAGAGGCGATTACCCTTATTCCTTAAAGTTGAACAAGAGGTGAATCCCCATGTTATTAAGATATGATTATACAAGAGGTGAATACTCATGATCCTAATAGAATGACAAGAGGCGAATACCCATGTCACATGTTGTTGGACAAGAGGTGAGTACCCATGATCCATATGTTAAGAAGGACTAGAGGCGACTACCTATGTTCCTATGTAGTAAGGCAAAGAGGCGATTCCACATGTCTATAAAAGATAAGCTAGACTATGTTAATATGAATGATGAGCTTGGATGGTTGCTTGAGTTTCCTTCCATGATAAGTAAGGATGATTTGAGGTTACTTCAAGAAGTATTCCTCTTATGTGGATATGATCTATTATGTGCATTGATTATGCCTTATGACCGTTATTATCTAACTCTTATATTTATGTTATGTTTATGCAAGCTATCATATTTAGTACATTTTTGTACTAACGCATACTCTTCCCTACATTTCTTATCCAAATGTAGGGTCCGACGATATCGAATCTCATCCCCGTGGCTAGGATCTTAGTAGGGAAAGATTTGAAGATTGGTGAGTCCTCATAGAATTCGAGGATATATCCACCATTTCTCTTATGTTCTTTCATTTTTATGTTTTGAACACTATTGTATGGGTTGTGTCCCAAGATATTCATGTTTTAGATGGTTTGAGACAAAGTGTAATAGACTTCTGCTTTTTGATATAAAACATGGATGTTGGTTGAAAAATGTTTAAATTTCTGCTCATTTCTATTATGTTATGTTATGAATGCTAAGTGGTTTATATGAGGCCTCTCGGGGTTTTGTATGCCATGTTACGTCTAGGGTGTACCCTTGGGTCGTGACAAACTTGGTAATCAGAGGACAAGGTTTATAATAGTTAGGATGTCTCAAAACCACGTCTAGTAGAGTCTTGTTCATAAGTGTGAAGCGCGCCACATTTATGAATGAGAAGCTATTAGATGCTTAGGAAACTTCACTTCTTCATTTCTCTATGTTTTACGATAGAGTTTAACTATATAAGGTCTTTTCTCCTAATCCCCACTCGATGGTCTACATGATATGACTACTAGAAGAGCATTTGCTAGAAGGATCGAGGGAGAAGAGATTAACCAAGTAGCTCCTCCTGAAGCTCCTTAAGCTCCGGTTCACCCTTTGGCCGACCAAGTGACCAATGCGGAGTTTAGGATGGCTTTTCAAGTGTTGGCTCAAGCTGTGACGACCAAGCCAATAGGGAAGTTGTGAACCTCGTGAACCCAAATGTGGGTACAACGGCATCAAGAGTGAGGGACTTCACAAGGATGAATCCTCCGGAATTCTATGTCTCTAAGGTTGACGAAGATCCTCAAGATTTTATCGATAAGGTCTATAAGGTGTTCGCTATCATGGGAGTGATTTTGGTGGAGAAGGTGGAATTGGGCGCTTATCAACTTAAGGGGGTTGCTCAAATTTGGTTCAACCAATGGAAGAAGCAAGACCAGTAGATGCAGGCCCTTGTGAATGGGAAAGGTTTAAGTCTGATTTTCTTGATAGGTTCTTTCATCTTGAGATGAGGGAGGTAAAATTTCTTGAGTTCATAAATCTTCGACAAGGAAGCATGAGTGTGAAAGAATATGTTTTGAAGTTCACTCAATTTTCTAAGTATGATCCTTCTATAGTTGCCGACTCTAGGGCAAGGATGAATAAGTTCATTTCGGGTGTGTCTGACTTGGTAGTAAAAGAGTGTCGTACGGCTATGCTTGTCCATGACATGTATATTTCTCATCTCATGGTCCATGCCCAACAAATTGAAGAGGAAAAGCTCAAATAAAGGTCTAGAGAAACAAATAAGGAAAGAATGGATGATGGTAACTATTCATACTCTAGGTCCGGTGGACGTGGTCTTTCAAGGTTTCGACAAAGGTTTTCCGAGCAAGGTTCTTCTAAGGCTCCCCCAAGGTTTAACAATGAAAGGGTGTCTAACCCAAAGCCTCAAGGAGAAGGTAATGGGTCTTCTTTGACTAATTGTACTAAGTGTGGAAGAAAGCATGAAGGCAAATTTCTAGCGAGTTCCAATGCTTGTTTTGGTTGTGGTAAGATGGATCACAAGATAAGAGATTTTCCTTCGGTTTCTAAGAATGAGGGAGATAATCTTTGTAGGGCTCAACCCTATCCTTCATCCGATCAAAGTGGTCCGGGTTGGAATGCTCCTAAGCAAATTAGGTTTTATGTCGTTTAGACTCGAGGTGAACAAGAGGGTTCTCCCGATATGGTTACCGGTATGTTGAGAGTTTTCCAAATTGATGTATATGCTTTACTTTATCCCGATGCTACTTTGTCTTTTGTGATTGCATATGTGGCTATGAGATTTGATGTGTTTCCTGAAATGTTATTAGAACCCTTTTTTGTCTCTACTCTTGTTAGTGATTCTGTGTTAGTTGAGAGGGTTTATAGAAAGTGTCCCGTCTCCTAATCCCATAGAGTTAATCTTGTTGACTTGGTAGAGCTTGATTATACGCTAAAATTACACCTCCTTAAAAACGTATAAGCGATGTTGTCAAATATAGAACCCAACTTGTAGGTTGGGGTCGATCCCACGAGGAATATGGTTTAGACTTAAACTTAACTCACTATTATATTCGTTTAGTCAACTTATTTCCGAGACAAGTAAGTAAGGGGAGGAGGGATTTATGAAACAAATAACTGATTGTTGTTTAAGTAACAAGTGAGCAAGATTCAAACTTCGAGTTATCAATAAGAGAGAGAAACTAGGGTGTCTGTGTTCCCCATAAGATCTTAACGCAGTAATCCTAATATAGTAATATGTTCCTAGTATTTTACATGCAAATTTGGTGAGATATGTATCCCTAAGTGATTGGTCCTCTAAATAGATAATTTCATTTTTCACCTTGGTCCGGCTACGTGTGTATAATTTACTAACCCTTACCTTTACCACGGATTAGACATCACATCAATGTATGGCTTAGTTTTAACCCTCGCACCAATTGACATTAGACTATTAGATAGTATCATACTAAATCTCTTTTGATAATTTTTTTCTTATTAACTACCTCCTTGGTCCGGCAAGTAGCAATTAGGTGAGTTCGAACGTTGGCCACCGTTAAAAAGACTTCTAAGCGAAAGAATTATCAATACATGCATCAACACTATTCAAGAATTACTTAGTTATTATTCATACGTTGTTAATTGCTCATGGTTCCCACAACCCTAGTTGTGGATTTAGCTATTGATGCTAGAAAGAACACAATTCATGTTTTGATAAGAAGAATTCATGAACTTACGTTTAGAGTAGAAGAAACCCATAATCTCCAATTGAATTTCAAAGCAAAAATATTATAAACCAAAATTCGGAAATCAAATTGCCAAAGTTTGCAAGTTAATTCCCAATAAAATATCAAGAACTAAAAGTAAACAATAATGTCTAACCCCCAAAAATGAGGTTTAGATACCCTATTTATAGAAAAATATGTTCTAAACAAAAAGGAAACAAAATAAGGAAATCAATTTCTGGGACACGGCTTTGATCGATGACTCGACCTATGGATCGTGCGTCGACCAACAGTCTGTAGGTACCCTCCGTTGATCAACACTTAGAACTTTTCCACAGCAGCTGGAACCTTCAACTCCCAGTTTATCACTGATGGATGTGCAGGACGAACCGTATGTTGACCTACGGTCCGTGGGTCCTTTTTCGTGGCTCCACACTTAGTATTTTCATTAGGTACTGGAACTTCAACTCTCTGAACACATTTTACGGATGTGCAGGATGACCCATAGGTCGACCTAAGGTCCATGGATTGCTTCGTGGTTCCATACTTCATCAAACTTCCCTGATGCTCCCATCTATGCCTACCATCGATGGACCATCATAGGACCTACGATCCGTAGGTCCGTTCATGGGTGGCTATTTCTGCAGATTTTCCAGTTGTCATCTCACTCAATCGCGTCCAAGCCTATTTCCTGCAAACATGACACAAAAACATTATTTTCAATACAAAATGGCCCTAGACACACACAACTTTTAAGTGAAATGTATCAAAAATACCATAAACTCACAGTATATCACTTGATATTCTAGATTTTGATGTCATCCTTAGGATGGATTGGTTACGCTCTTGTTATGCTTTTATTGATTGTAGAACTCGTGTAGTCAAGTTTCAGTTCCCGAATGAACCTGTCCCATAGTGGAAGGGGGGAATTCTATGCCAAAAGGTCAGTTTATTTCTTCTCTTAAAGCCAGAAAATTGATTTCCAAGGGTTGCTTGTACCATTTAGTTAGGGTGAGGGATGTGGATTTTGAAACCCCTAGTCTTGAGTCGGTCCCCATTGCTAATAAGTATCTGAAAGTGTTCCTAGATGATTTACCTTGTATTCCTCCCGAAAGGGAAATAAATTTTGGTATTAACCTTCTTCCTGATACACAGCCTATTTGTATTCCTCCTTATAGAAAGGCTCCGATAGAACTTAAGGAGTTAAAGGAACAATTGAAGGATTTGTTGGATAACGTTTCATCCGATCGAGTATCTCTCCATGGGGTGCTTCAGTTTTATTTGTTAAAAAGAAGGATAGTTCACTCCAAATGTGTATTGACTATCGATAATTCAATAAGGTTACCATTAAGAACAAGTATCCTCTTCCAATGATAGATGATTTATTTGACCAACTCCAAGGTGCAAGTTACTTCTCTAAGATCGACCTTAGGTTGGGTTATCACCAATTAAGGGTGAAGAATGATGATATTCCAAAAATGTCTTTTAGAACCCGATATGGTCATTATGAGTTTTTGGTAATGTCGTTTGGGTTGACTAATACTCCGGCGGCATTTATGGATTTGATGAATATGGTGTTTAGACAATACCTTGATATATTTGTAATTATGTTCATTATTGATATTTTGATCTATTCAAGGAGTGAGATGACCACATTAATCATTTAAGGATTGTGTTACAAACCCTTAAGGAACGATAACTCTTTGCAAAGTTTAGCAAGTGTGTGTTTTCGCTAAGGTTTGTAGCTTTCCTAGGTCATACTGTTTCAAGTAAGGGTATCGAGGTAGATCCTAAGAAGACGGATGTGGGTCAAGAGTTGGCCAACACCTCTATCACCTTCGAACATTAGAAGTTTCTTGGGTTTGGCCACTTATTACCGAAGGTTTATTGAGAGGTTTTCTTCTATTGCCTCTCCATTAATGGCTTTTTCATGCCCCAAGCTACCCCTGAGACGCGGACACGGAACCTAGGATCACAAGTGACCCCAAGCTAACCCTGCTGCATAATCATAAGCATACCAAAGATAAACTGAGAAATAAAACTGTTGCAGAAGCTAATAATAAATAAATCTGAAATGATAGGGAATACCCATATTTTAAAACTGAATATCAAATCTGAGAGTTTAATACAAAATAAACATCAAACTCAAATACTAAGCTGAATCTAGCTGTGTCTGAAAATAGCCTCTAACTGACTAGAAGTGCTGGGACATGCCCCAGCTAAGTCTAGAAAAACTCAAACTAAAAGACTGAAATAACGAAAAGATAGCATGACTTTTGTCCTCGAAGAATGAGGACTCACCACTAATGCTGCTGAACTGGAGATCGGGAATCGATCTAAGTGTGATCTGGATGCTGAGAATCTGAACCTACATCACTAGAAGATGTAGCGCAGAGTATGTGTTAGTACTTGAAAGGAACTGAGCATGCAAGATAGAATAAAGATGAAGTAACATATAACTGAACAAAGGAATAAAAAAATGATATAATCTGAATATGATATAGATACTGAATACTGAGCTAACTGAATGCAATGACCAATTTATAACATGCTGAAACTGAATACTGAATGTACTGATAAATGATCATTGCAATAGAATCTGACTGAACTGTGGGAGCTACTAATGACCGATAATAAAACCATATGAGCTAAATGTGGAGTCCAATGTATACGCCCCATCGAAAGGACCCAATACACCCGGCCAAAGGTATAGAGGCATGCTGGCATGATCACTAAAATAATTCCCACAGAAGGGACTTACAACCTACGTGGCCCGTAGTTCTGGGACTATATGGGTGACTGACCCTAGTCCAACTCGATATTATGCTACTCCCAATAGATTAAATGATTAACACATTATTACTGAATTCTATAATATATTGGATAGCTCAAAACTGACATGCGATTTGGGAATGCACATTAATATACTGATAATGACACATTCAAAAACTGAGGCATGTATATCCGAAATAACTGAAATATCTTACCTAGCATTTGTAATTCAAGAACTAAAGAAATAAATAGCTAGGGTTCTAAGATTTATGCTAGAAACCATATAATAACATGATAATCTGATTTGGAATATTTAAATAACTAATTCATTATAATCTGCTGAAGTAATAGAAACCCTAGGTCTAGTTAATAATAGGAAATCAAGAATCTGACTGAATTCTAGGGACCTAATGGGCGAAAGGAACCCACTAGTGAAATCCCACATACCTGGTTATGAATTCCATGAAGAATCTTTCAATTTGGGGCTAGAACTGATGGAATATTATTGCGTTCTTGAACTAGGGTTCTTGACTTCTTTCTCCTCTTAGCGTTCTAATTTTTCTAAGTTTTGATTAATGATTTGACTTAGGTAAGTTCAAGTTATGTTTCTAGGCTAAAACTAATCAAAACCACATAGTTTAGGGTTAAAACGATGTAGTTTAGGGGTTAAATGAAATAGGAAAAGAACAAAAGACCCCCGACTTAACTACTGTCGGAGTGACCGACGGACCTGGTCCACGGATTGTGGTCCTACCTATGGTATGTCCTGGTCCTTAGTCGTTTGGCTTAGAGACTGGGATTTGTGAACCAAGATCCACGGACCGTGGTCCAACCTACGGTTCGTAGGTCCTGGCCGTGGGTTGGGGTTTTCTGCGGACCTGGTCCACGGACCGTGGTCCCACCTACGGTTGAGGTTTTGTGGAGTTTTTCTATGAAAAACATTCCACGGACCATGTTCCCACCTACAATCGAGGTTTTCTGGGGTTTTTCTGTGGACCACGTTCCACGAACCGTGGTTGAACGTACGATCCATAGCTGGCCTCCGTAGGTGGCACCTGCACTTCTGGAAATCTGCATTCTGGTCTATCTAGGATACGGAGTGTTACAGGCTTTGACTCAAAAGAAAGCTAAGTTCATATGGTCTGAACTGTGTGAGAAGAGTTTTCAAGAGTTAAAAATAAACTTACTACTGGAAGGGACTGATAGTTTTGTGGTATATTGTGATGCTTCGAGAATTGAGTTGGGATGTGTGCTTATGCAAAACAGAAATGTTATTGCCTATGCATCAAGACAACTTAAGGTCCATGAGAAGAATTATCCGACCCATGATCTTGAATTAGCAGCGATAGTTTTTGCCTTGAAAATATGGAGGCACTATTTATATGGTGTTGATGTAGATGTGTTCACCGACCACAAGAGCTTACAATATATGTTTAATCGGAAAGATATGAATCTTCGCCATAGAAGGTGGCTTGAATTGTTGAAAAATTATGATATGAGTGTTCTCTATCACCCGGTATGGAAAATGTAGTACCGGATGCTCTTATTAGGTTGTCTATGGGTACTATTACTCATATTGATGATGATAAGAAAGAATTGGTACGAGATGTACATAGATTGGCCCGTTTGGGTGTTCAATTAGTGGGTTCCACCAAGGGTGGTGTTATGGTTCATAATGGTTCTGAATCGTCTTTTGTGAGTGATGTGAAAGATAAACAGTGTCTTGATCCAACTTTAGTAGAATTGAAAGAAGTCGTGCTCAAGAAGTCTGTTGAGGCTTTCTCCTAAGGGGGAGATGGTGTACTTAGATATCAAGGTCGTTTATGTTTTCCGAATGTTTATGGGTTGAGAAAATAGATTTTGTCAGAAGCCCATGTTCTTGGTATTCCATTCACCCGGGAGACACCAAGATGTACCATGACTTGCGGGAGATCTATTGGTGGAATGGGATGAAGAAGGATATTGCAGAATTTGTGGCTAAGTGTCCAAATTGGCAACAAGAGAAAGTTGAGTATCAGAAATCGGGAGGTTTATCCTAAGACATTAGTATTCCTACTTGGAAGTGGGAAGACTTGAATATGGACTTTATAGTAGGGTTGGCACATAGCGACAATATGATTAGATTTGGGTCATAGTAGACCGAATGACGAAATCGGCCCATTTCATTCCCGTCAAAGTTTCTTATGCGATGGAAGATTATGCTAAGTTATATTTGAGGGAGATGGTAAGGTTGCATGGAGTACACTTGTCCGTCATCTGCGATAGAGGTACTCAGTTTACTTCTCAGTTTTGGAAGTCATTCCAAAAGGGTCTTGGCACTAAAGTGAAGCTTACCACGACTTTCCACCCACAAACCGATGGGAAATCAGAGTGAACTGTCACTCCCCAGATTCAAAGTGCGCAACTGGCTCCTAATGCCAAAACTCATGCTCGAGCCGACCCTGCTGAACCATTTGCTACTAGCGCATGGCAGCCACACGCAGTCAAGAAAACAAACTAGTATATCTCGGCTTAAAATTAAGCCCTCGGCCGGCAAGGCCCCTGTAAACAGATCCATAAAAGAAACAGCTGCTCCCAAGAGTTCATATAAAGAAATAACCAACTAGCACAGAAGTCCTGATTGGGCAGTCAAGGCCACCATTATCTCTATACCGAAACTGAAAGCAGGTATATCTAGACAATTCATCACACAACTAACAAGCTTCAACAAACCAACAAACTAGGCCAGCATGGCCACAACGTAGCTATAAACCCCACACACTAGTATGCAAGCCTCTAAGAGTAGTAAAGATTGGCGGGGAAGGACCCCAGCCTACCCATGAAAATATATACAATAAAAACTAACAAACCTCCCAACTCTGGCAGCTCCGGAGGAAAGGGGGTAGCCAACCGAATATAAGTCAATCCTACTACTAAGGAGGTCTACTGGGTCGTCTGTCAGGACCTACATGCATGAATGCAGCGCCCCCAGGCAATGGGGCGTCAGTACAAAATAATGTACAGAGTATGAAAGACAATAGACTATGAGCAGGTATCATAATATACTGGAATAATCTGGTAAATAAATCAAGAATAAGATAAGCATACTAATTTGCTCCTAAACTAAACTTATCAAAAATAACAAAACAACAACCTAACCAAGCCCCCATAAGCTCGATAGGTACAAACAGCACATAAGACCGCCTACCCAGGCCCCCATAAGCCCAGAAGATGCCAATCAGTCTATATACCCCTATCAGTAGTCCCCTAGCCCCGTAGGCATTCACATATCCCTCTTAGGCAACAGTATAGCCCCATACGCAACACATAGATCTCTTAGGCATTAATATAGCATATAGGCAACTCATAGCCCTCTTAGGCAACAACGTGACCCCGTAGGCAACTCATAACCCTTCTAGGCGTCAATATTGCCCTATAGGCAACTCATAGCCCTTCTAGGCGTCATTATAGCCCTGTCGACAAAACATAGCCCTTCTAGGCATAGATCACATTCTTGCAGCTAACCACAATAGCCCAAAGGGCAACAATAACAATCCAACAGCTAAAACCGAGCAATTTAGTTATAAGCAACCTATACAAATAGGCTTTAAGTCGTGCCCAACATAGGGATGCTACTACTGAATGAGAATCTCGATAATAGAGGATTATATCCACTCGAGCAGCCAATAATCAACAATAATGGCTACAAGTGTAACAACGATAACAACTTTATTACATTGCTCCTAAGCTTTAAGGAAACATGCCGTAAGAAGAGAATAGCCTTAACATACCTTTTCGCTGAATTCATGTGGCCTAACGACTTTTACTCATAACCCCCTCGATACTACAATAAGGTAGGACCATAATCAACACACAAAAATAAAAGATACCATGACAATACGATAA
>JAJOOO010008973.1:0-12698 GCA_029582685.1 Solanum piurae
TGGAGCTGGTTTGTGGCTGCCAGAAAAGAGAACGGAGGCAGTATTTGGGGTCTGTTGTTGTTTTCTCCGCTTGAAGCTTGATGTATGAAAGGTCTGTTAGTGGTTCCCTGTTTGGCTTTCCCAGTGAGCTTGAGCTCGATTCGAGGGAGAAAGGAGTGGAGGGAGAAGGGTGTTGTTTCTGGTGCCTGTTTTGCCGGAAATGGTGACGGGAAAGGAAGGGGGTTTTGGGACCGGTGGTGACAATTTGGTTGCCGAAAAATGGAGGTGTGAGTAGCGGCTGGAAAATTTTTAAGGAGGAGAAAATTAGGGTTTCAATCTATTTGAAAATTGTTTCTCTCAATGTCCAAAATATTATCCACCACCCTCTTCCTAATTCACAAACTATTCTTTATATAGGGAGGTGAAAACTACAATATCACTATTTTAAAATCGTAGGCTAAAATCATCAATAAAATATATGTCTATGAAATATTATCTATATTAGAATGAATTTTTGGATTGGTCAAAAAATATAAAAATAAATATTAACAAATGTAACAGATAAAACGAATATTAAAAAAAATATAAAGAACGTAACCAATAACATGTAAAAAATATAATTTTAAAATTAATTGAATAAAAAAAATCCTAAATTTTGATAAATAAGGATAGTTATTGATAAATTTATAAAAATTATAAAAAAAAATGTATTTTAAACTATTAAATAAATAAAACTTAAAAGCTACAAATTTTGAAAATGTTAGGCCAAAATTGAGTGTCAACACCTATTAAACACATATGAAGTTTCAGTGTATCCTATTCCTGACGAGAGTATATGGGAAATTTCTCCGAATGTTGCAGCGAATATTGTCCTACCACCCAAAGGAAAAATCAAACCTGGCAGGCCACAAAAGATAAGGTACAAAAACGGTGGTGAATCAAGATCAAAGAAATCAAAAATTACATGCGGAGTGTGTGGACAACAAGATCATAATAGGCAGACATGCCGAAACATTCCACAGGCAACTTAGCTTTTTAAATTTAGTTCTCAATTTTAGCTCCATCTTCTTTTAGAACATAGTTGGCTAGTATTTATATTTATTTTACTCTGTTTTTTACAATTAATGTGTTGATTCTCATGTTTGAAGATTTTTTTCCTGTTTTTTATTTCATTTGTTGTCTGATTAAACTTATATCATATATATCTATCAGATGTCATTTCGAATATAGTTGTCAAGAAACTTGTAAATTGAAATGAAATAATGTGTTTTCTTATTTTTCTTTCGAAGTGAATTTGTATATACTTAGATACTAAATTAGATGATCTGCGTTATAAGTTGCCACCAGGATAAGTGGAGCCATTGTAAACTAAGAAAAAGAAGAAAAAAAATGTCATTTATTGACAAAAGCAAGGCCAATTAATCGAGCAGAGCTCCAATTCCCTTGACAACTGAAGTACCAATTTAAACACTTAGGCATTTTGGTCCTAAGGAATTTCCAGGTCCTAAAGTGACCAAGCGGGGATATTGTATCGATAATCTCAATTTTAGATATATCGCTCAGCATTCGAATACATCGTGTAAACTGATGTATCCGACCTATATATCACGTCAACAAAAGGCCTTAAAAAGTATAAAAAGATAAAGAAATGCAACACAAAGTAAGATCAAGTATCTATCCTAAGTATATTATCAAATGAAAACGAAGGTTTACAAGACAATCAACCAATCTCTTTTTTTGACAAGTCATTTTCTTGTCCATAACATGTAGTAATTGATTTAGCCACAAGATCCTCACATTTCTAGAAATGTAATATACTTTATACCAATTATATAATATAGATGAAGTTTATGAGAAATAATGTACAAAAAGAATTGATAAAACTCAACAATATTATATAATATTCATACCTGAACTATGTGGAAAAATAAAAAAATTGAGATTAAATTTGAAGAGATGCAGACGAATGAACACGTTCGATAACTACCCATGATTACCAACCTTACCTCAAATGAAGGATTAAACTCGACCAACAATGGAAGAATTCTTAGAGAAGATTATATAGATTAGTAATGACTTGAATGTATTTAAAATGTTTAGAATTTTATAAATACAAAGAGAGAATGATTTAAGATTGTCCTTTTTTTTTTCACGGTAGTTTAGATATGGAAGAACTCTTTTTGAATTAATGTAAGAAGATAATTAATATATCTATATATTAATAATAATAATTATCTTTTCAACTTCTTTAAAACTGCTATATATATAAAAAAAAATACTTTCATATTTGTAATACTAAAAAAGTACTATTATTTATATAATTAAGTCTTAAAGATGGTCTTTCCACGTAATTTTCCCTTTTATATATACATATATATTTTATATGTCATTTATTTTCATAACTTTTCAAAAAGTACATTTTTTCTTCTAATTTTCTCTAGTTGACGGAATAGGCATATATAAACTATTGTATGTCACACAAAATCACAAGTGTTTAGATCTTAGGTAAATTCTTATTGATTTAGCTTTGGTATTCTTTTTGTGTTGACTCAATTGTTACATAAACTATCAAAATTATTCTAGAAATAGTAAAAATATTTAAAAGTAGAATTAAAAACTTCACATATAACAATTATAGCATCATTTTTTAGTTGTAAATTATCTCATATTACTTTAATGACAAAATAGGTCTAAAACATCACTAACGTAGATATTGTTATGCTATAGAAGAATTCAAAGTGAAGACAATGTTTTTTTGAATTTAATCGTTTGATAATCTAAATAGTTTGAGCTTGAAATGTCAAAAAAGACGCTCAAAACTTTGTGAGTGTTTCATGCATCTCTTTTAAAGTCTAAACTTTGTGATTTCGACAATGCTATTTTCCAAGGTGCAAGGTATGTTATGATTATCAGACTTTAGTCCCAGCAGTGGAGGGAGTGAACAAGGAACCTAATTAGTTTTGCATTAACATTCATCTAATTTGTTACTCTAATTTAATGCATCAACTTGTGAAAACACCTTATTGTCCCCCCCTTAAACACAATTAGTAAATGTTCTGCCACTTTGGGGACAAAAGGTTGTTACAACTCCTAGTAGGTCTGGCAATTTCAACCAACACGAAACATGGTAAAATTCATAGTGCCAAAAGCAAAATTTTCAGAAGATAAAAAAGGTGCATTATATGATCAAATCCACTGCACAATGATTAGGATCCATGCCTGCTCGTTCATATTACAAGTATGTTCTCATCACATTCGGATACTTTTGTTGAAAGTCGGAGCTCCACCACCTTCCAAGGGATCCTTAAAAGCAAAACTTCTTTTTCTGCAGAACAAGACAGCAGAGATACAAATCAACAATGAATTGTAAAGTTTCTAGGCAAAAACACACTCAAATACAGAAGGTGCACATGAAGTACTGCTCAAAGCCTTTTTATTATTTTAGTTCATACGCACCTAGATTATTCTCGGATGTAGTTTCCACTATGATATCAACTTCTCATCCTACTTAGGCTCATTCATAATTTAGTGCTGTCTAATTACCAAATAAATCTGGAAACTCACCTGAAATTTTGCAGCTTCTTGACCATCAATGTATGCAAGAAGTTCCTCTTGTCTCATCAAAGCCTCATGCAAAGCCTGTTTTTGAAAAAGAAATAATATTATTAACTCAAAAACCAAGAGAAACAGATATGTCATAATTATCTCAACAACCCAACATTATATGTAGATGCTGTTATCCTCAGCAGCCCCTGGCTGAAACAAGTCAAAAGTTTGGCAGCACCTTATCAGCATAATCATCTAATATTGCTTACAAGTTGCAGGATGCTAGCGTTCACACTAATTGTCAAATTCCAACCCATTCCCTCCTCCTTTCTATTTGCTATTGTCTCTGGCCTTGGTAAACCCTTCAAAGGATCAAGAGTCTCTAATAAGACCAACCCATAACCTACTTTAGACTAAATTTATTAAACCTTATCACACAAGTTAAACACCAGCTGAGCTTGTAAACATGAAACTTGCAAGTTTTGGTGAAGCAAAACTGGCTTCACTCTTATTCACATTCAATATCTTTAAACATGTACCTTCTTGGTTGCAATTAACTCAGCTTCCAAGGCATCCACACGGCAAACAGCAGCATTTAGCAGTTCCTCTTTCTCATAAGGCATCTCAGATGGCTTTTCTTGAAGCGTACTTACTTTGTCCTCAAGTTCACCCAATTTCTTCAGAACAACAGAAAGCAGTTGAGCTTCAGTAAAGGCTGGAGTTGGTGAAGGTGGCCGAAACTCCTCATTACTGTTGGCATCAAAGGTGAATTCTTGAACAGCTTGGTCTTGACCAATTGATGGATCTGGAAGTTTCTTAGTTATGTGGCATAGCACTGAACGGAAAAGCATCACCACAGTCGTGAAGAAAGCCATAAGAAGTCCTAATATTTGAGCACTAAGACCACCTGCAGGCTTTTGAGAATCTGCTGGTGGAAGTATTCCTGAATAAAAGGTAAATAGCCATGTACATCATGTTAGTGTTGGATGCAGGTGGTAACAAGTAGGTGCTGGGCCTGAGTACTGCATGCAACTAAAAACCCAAATTAAGACCAAAAATACACGTGAATAACTGAATATATACACATTATATCGAATCACAAGCAGGCGCACAGTGCATCCAAACTACTGGGTGAGAACTACAGTGAGCTCTTTTTACCTTAGTTGCACGGACTCTTCACTTTTGATGCCTCACCCGTGTCGGATTCTCCAAAAATACACTACTTTTGGCGAATCCGACACGCACCCATTGACATTTTTGAAGAGTCCGAGCAACATAGCTTTTTACCCCATTGTTTTAGGTGCATACTAAGGAGTCGGTTGGTGTGAGGCATATAAGGTATAATAGTCCCGGGATAAAATGCAGGATTATTAGGTAGTCCTTGGATTATTTATCCCGGATAAGTTATCCCATATATATGGTACAACTTATTCCTGGATAACTTGTTCCCAACCAAACGACCCCTACGGTCTAACTAAAAGATTCAGAGACTCTTATGCTTCCTCCCTTTTTCCTTTTCCTTGTGTGTGCAAATGCATGTGTGTTCTTTGCTTAAGTCTAACCTTTGGCAATGGAGGCTTTATGAAAGGATGTTTGCTTCTTTAACACAGAATCAACTGCCTTGTCAACCATGGGAACATATTCATCATATCCTGATAAGTTTGCATTGTAGCCAGACATTCCAATACCCTTAGCCTGTTTGACGAAAAAAGTATCATGGTAAGAATAACATATAAAGAAATTATTCAGGAGGGGAATGTGAAAGGAGATATTTTCATGAAATCTAAGGGAATGCAATCCTGTATTATTCTGGGCCTCAGTGAACGAGAACTTTTTTTAGGTTCTCTCCAATAAAAGAAAGGCCAACTCATGAAATCAGTTGAATAGAGAAGAAATATACCTCTTCACGGACAGGAGTAAGCCGAAGATGCGAATAATTCCTTACAGCTTTAGGGGAACCAATATCTTCTGCTTCAGATCCCGATTCTGCGGTGGAGGTATCACTACCTTTTGACTGCTAAAATTCAACATACATGTACCAATCTTCAAATACGGTTGAAAATCTAGAGTATTCTCATAATTTAGGAAAGAGAGTAGAAGTCATACCATGGGGAAGCGAGGCTTAGCATAAACTACCTTTCCTTCGCTGTTTACAACTTTAACAACCTGCCTGGCACGCCGTGCTTCACCAATCATCTGGCATCAAAGAAGGGAGCACCATTTTCCCAGTTATTTAAAGTTGACATACTCTTCATCAAGGGAGCAATGCTTGTTCATTATTTAAAACATCAAGAACAAGCAGGCAACCCTTGTTCCCAGTAAAGAGAAGTGCAGAAAATAAATGCGAGGAAAAGAAAAAAGATCATTCTGTCCTAAAAAGGTGGGTAAAAGAACATCTTTCGAAATAAAATTTCTCTCAGATGTGAAGGTCCTAGAATGAAACCTTTAGTATCTCCGGATTTTGCCATGGCCCTTTATCTGAGCGAAGGCACCCTCCTTGATCTGCACACGTACAGGTTCCACCCAAAAAATCTGGCAACTCACTGCACAAAACAAAAATCAATAATACAATTTTTAAAGAAGTGAACTTTCTGAAGTACCATCAAAAGAAGACCTAAAGCAATTTTTTCCTTGTACAGTGGAAAAGAATTCTTAACCCCTTTACCTAACATCAACTAGTTCAAGCAATTTGTTTTGGTACTTGTTCCCAAGAACCTAAAAGAAATTTGACAACACAGGCAAATAAGTAAATATAGCCAAATAACTGATATTACAGCACTTTAAGGTGCAAGAGAAGAGCATAGACAAACATGTATTTTCGAGGTGGTCTTGGGATCCAAAAAACTCTTAACAGTACTCCACAGCAGCCTAAAGCCAGGTCCAGCATTGATGATAAGCATTTGATGAAGTGTCTGCACCAGCCAAAATGTAGCAAAATGTGTTAATGAACCCAAAACAATGAAATACCTTATAGTGCTTACTGAGATAGGAATATAATCATGCCTCGGGATAATTATCACCATCAATCTTCTGAAGTCGCATGATGAGTTCCCTAGCACTCTTGGTAAAGTTTTTCAAACCCTGACAAATCAACAAAAGAAAATGAAAAGATGAAAACAAATGGGAGTGCTAAAAAATGCAATCAGAAATCACAACACGTTAGCACAAGAAAACAAATACTAGGTAGCATACCACTCCCTGGACATCCAAAATAGTAGTGCTTGAATCAATCTGCCTTTTTGCAGCAACTGTACATGCTGGGAACTTGATTGCAAAAGTTATCTCGAACTCTCTTACATGGTTTCTGATGTAACGGTCCATTGTTGTGACTTGCATAAGTTTGGTGGGATCAACTTTCCCTAACCTTTCAATGTATACCGGTCTTCCTTCCCTATCGATCCCATGATAACCTTGGGGGTAGTATTTCGAAACTTCATCCTGCTCTTGGAATTGAAAATCCTGATGGAAAATTTGGTGTGGGAAATATTTCAGAATAAATGAACTCACTAGCATCTGATATATGAAGAAATACTGTGACAATCCATCACTTGGAGAAATAAGATTACATGGATAATGGTGTCAGCACCAAATTCCTTCCTCCACAGAAGCATATCAGCCCACATATGCTTTGCTTTATCAATATCAAACTTCCTTGCCTTCAGAAATCTGCAAGAAACTCGTAGGGGTAATTAAATGACCAAAACAAGAATAGACTACCAGTTAGTTCTTAATCAAAAGCATCCTTAAATCTAATATATCCTCTTCCATTTTGCCTATTCTGAGAGAATTAACCTATGCTCACAATGTCTTTACCACTTTTTTCCTTTTTGTGTTCGGTAAGCTCACAATGTCTACCACTCTGATATTTTGTTTCAGTCCTTAAGGCTTGATGGAGAAGTTCATTGAGAAAGTTGACATTTGATATCCAGAGTAAATTTCACAGAACACCTCTTTGACCAAAGCAAACTAAAGAGCAAAATATTACTTTCATGTGTCATTTGTAATAGACAGCTCCAGAAATGCAAGCAGAAATGAAATGTCTGACCGGCTCCATAAATTGTTTTAACAAATCAAAAAATAGAACAAACCACCAAATGAAAAAAGAGCACTAAAAAGAAGATTATCTTTTAATCAAGAATTGGAAGCACAGGAACCTGCTCTAACTATGTGATGGTCAACAAAAATCCATTTCATAAATTGTTTTTTTCTGCCCGTACTCATTTTTACCCCTGATTCACAGTTCTACAAACAAGCTTTATGTACGCATTTTAACTTGCAATTTACATTTTGAACATGCTAAAGGTATTGAAACTCTCTCTATACAAGCAAATCATAATATACTTAACAGACAAACTATCACAAGAAAACAGCAAGCACGATATATCTTAATCAGTTAATGCATAAATACTTGAAGAAAAGATAGCAGTGTTCACCTTAGCATCATATAGTAGTCATCATGTCTCCCAGGTAACAAATCATCCAAAATCAGTGCTTGCCTAAATTGGTCAACAGCTTGCAGCTCCTCGGCATCACGGATATCCTCAATTGAAACTGAACTCACTCGTCCATCACTTTTTCTTCTGCCTTTCTTCTTAAGAGAGTGTTTAAATTTTGTTGATGCATTTAATGCTTTCTTTTTCAGCGTGCCAATTCTTGTCCTCCTCTCATCCTCTGAGTTCTCGAAATCAGATTTTCTTTCTCTTCTCTCATCGTGTGTGGACGACCCCTCAAAGCCTGTCAACAGTGAAAAGGAAACAATAGGAAAATCAATCACATAACACAGAGAGGGATGAAATTTGAAACATATGACTAGACCCTATTTGTTTATGGCACGAATTGATTCAACTTGAGCATGTAGCCAATTAAGGTTGACAGACTTTTTGCCTATGAAACTCCATTTGAATTAAAAGAACAAGGTCAATCAAATTCCAACCTATTCCAGTCAGCTCTATGAATCCCCTATAGTCATTTGATTTTAATAGAAAATGTTATCCTTAAATTAAGGATTTGGTATAGTTGGCTGGTTTTAAAGAATTGAGGTTGAAAAGTCTTCTTCACCCTAAGCTTATTCTGGATCGAATTTCACACTTTTTCCAGAACCAACTGTAATAGCTTACAAATATGAAAAGCAGAATGGCATGAAACTGTATGTCGATCAAGTTCCATCAAGCAAGTACCTAAATAGAGATCTAGAAGATTCCCATTGGCATGAAGTGCACATGGGAAGTCCAGCACGTTCCAAAATGGGATCTGAAAATGACTGAGCAGGCACCTAAGGGTGTGGCCTAGAGATCAATTAAGTAGTTGAGAACAATGAGGTCTCAGGTTCAAAGGCGACCAAAAAAAATACTAGGTGATTCTTTCAATCTCTCCTAGCCTAGGTGGATAGAGTTACCTGGCACATGGTGCTGGTGGGAAGTGGCACGTATCACATGGAATTAGTCTAGGTGCAAAAGCTGGCCTGGACAGTCAACAAAAAAAAATTGACTGAGCGGCAAAAAGTGAAGAACACCAACTAGGGCATATTGCCAAAGTCTTTGGACCAAAGTTGAGGATTGTCTTACACCACAATCAAACCACACCCTTGTAAGAAGGCATGCGGGTTGTCCCTTTTATTTAATCTCATTTCAGTTTCGCATCCAAATAATCTCTGAATCAACACTGGAGCACTATCCTTCATTTTGCAATTCCACAAACTCAGAAAACTCAACCCCACCACAAACATTAAAAAAGAAAAAAAAATAACCCAATTTGTAGTTCCTCAAAAATAACGTAGAAACCTTCCCACAATTCGATTTCAGTCAACCATATAATGTGAACTTCAAAAGCATAACCACCCTCAAACCCTAAAAGCAAGAAGGTTACAATCACCTAAAACATAGTCTAACAAATAAATCCCCTCAAACCCTAAAAGCAATAGAGTAACACCAAGTTCATTGTCAGTGTATATATTACGAAAACCTCCAAATACTAATTCGGCATTGATGCATAATTACTCCAAATAATTTCATCTCAAAAAATAAAATGTAACTAAAATTCAGCAATGCAGTTGAAAATCAGTAGAGAAATTAATAAAAACCCAAAGAAAGTCAACTCACAGGGCATCGCAAATCGATCTAATGGACCTGACATAGCCGCCGGCGATTACCCAAACCCAAAAATCTTGATGATCAGTAGATCCGAGAACACAAAATTCACTGTAAACACAAAAAAAATTATATATATGGATAACTCAGCAGATCGAAAAATCACTGCAAAACTCAAAAAAAGCTCTGCCAAAAGATGAATATTCAGTAGGTGGAAGAAGAAAACTCAGAAGAATCAAAGCTGAAGCCACCTATTTTGGAAGTATTGAGTATGATCGTACGGCTATAAATGCATCAAAATATTTGTAACGGAAAAATGGAATTGATAGAAAAGATTAGGGGTATTTTAGGACTTAAAATTAAAGACAAATTCAGTCACGCGGATTGTCAGGATGGACAACTGTAGGGTACAATAGAATCATAAAAGTTCCAACCAAAATATGAGTAATATTTTTCAGTTCCGATTCATGTGATAGTTTGACTGAATGTTAAATTAAGTAAACTATTAATTGTATTTTTGAATGTTTATTATTTTTTAAATTGATTAAAAAGAAAAACATATCCTATAAAACAGGAACAAAGAAAATAGCACGTAAGTAATAGTAAAAGTGGTACTATGTTCGTCTCAATTTATGTGACACTTTGTTAATTTTGAGATTCAAACAAATCTATTTTTTACTATAATATTTTCATGTATCTTTTAAATATTTGAATTGACAATTATTGTGACTTATAATACTTTTTGTGTCGTTTATAAATATATAAATTTCATTTAACTTTTTAAAGATTTTATGCGCAAATTTCCGATCAAATTTAAACAGTTTGATTCTGGAAAAACGAAAAGTAACACAAATTGGGATCGAGGGAGTATTTAAAAAAAAAATTGGTACAGTGAAGTACTCCTATATTTTATAATTTTTTATTATTTAATTAGAACTATCAAAATGAGTTTGGCCCACTAGGATGGTCCAATCCAATCCTTGAATTAGATGGGGTTGGGTTCAATTTTTTCAGCTCATTTAGGAATGAGGCTTTTTAGTCCAGCCTCATTTGGCCCGCTGGCCTCGTAGGCCCAACCCGCAAGCCTCAGAGGCCAGCCCGCGGGCTGTGAATTTTAAAAATATTTATTATATATATTTTAAGTAGTGTTTTACTTGTTAAGATTTTGTCAATAAATAATTTTAAAATACCAATATAAAATCAAGACTATATTTTTTACATATCTTTTACATTTTGGGGTCATTAACCCACTAAATTTTCTTATTAGCCCAAGTCCATTACTCCATTATAACTAAGAATCTTTGACCTCTTTTACTTTTGTTTTTATGCCTAATTTTTCACTTCTCCTTTATTGTCTTGTTTATCAAAATAGTGATCATGTAATTTTTTTGCTCGAATGAAATTTATGAATGTTGTATCTTGGCTATTATTTATTTGTTTTGTAAATATTCACTAAAATATGTGTAATTCATCAACGTTCGTATTCTTTCTAAGAGGTAAATGTTATCCATTTTTTGGTTGAAAGGCCAACTCATCCCAACCTGTGGCCCGCTTAGGGCTGGGTTGGGCTGCTATTTTATAGGCCCTTCAATTAAAAGGATCAGCCCGTCCCAATTCATTTAACTCTCTAGCCCGTTAGGATTGGGTTGGGTTGGGTCAACCCATTTTGACAGCTCTAATTCTAATTTAAATTGCAGAACGAAAATGGAATTTAAAAGTATTCTAAGTGATTATTCTTTTTCACTCAAAAAATAATAAAAATAAAATTCAAGTTTAATCCTCAATTTAAATACTTTTTCTTCGAGTGCAACCTCAAATAGTATCACATAAATATGGAGTAAGAAATTTGGGAAAAAGGTCTGAAATATATCTGAATTTTGATCGAAATTGTTGTAACAATATCGAACTTTGGAAAGGACGTTTTACCCCTTGCACTATTTAATAGTGTATTTTAAAGGTATATATGTGTCCACGTGGACATGTTACTATTTATAGTGATTCAATATTTATGATGTCCATGTAGAACATTTATACCTTTAAAATATACTATTAAATAGTGCAGGAGTAGGTCCTTCATAAAGTTTGGTATCATAACAACAATTTCGACCAAAATTGGAGTATTTTTCAAACCCTTTTTCCAAGAAATTTTACACAAATCTCATAGGTGTTAAGAGCTAATTACATCATATTCTTTTTTTTTTCAAATTACAAATATCCCTCAAAATTTGGTGGAATCGGATACATCTCAAAACGTCACAATACATGCATCTCAGTTTCAAATACATCGTTTAACGTCACGAAATATAGTGTCTTAGTATCAGATATATCACTCTATGTCCCGATACATAACATAAAGTGATGTACCCGACCCCAATATATCAAACGTAAAATGATGTATCCGTGAATATGAGAGAGCATAGATTTTTATAATTTTTTCAAATGATATAGAATTTTAAAGAACATGATAAAATAAGTTGTATACTTAGATATTTTTTCCAAAACCGTATCCAAATGGGATTCAAATAATATATTTTTTCGCAGAATTTAGATATTGTAAAGTGAATTTCAAATAATCTATATATATATAAAGCTGGATATTAGACATGCTGATGTGGCGCTCTCTGAGGCAAAGAAATCTATTTATCTATTTTATTTTATTTTTTGAATATTTTTTTATATATTATTCCTATCAGATAATTATTTTCTCCATCTAATTAACACCTAATGATAACAATAAGTACATTAATTCTCCTCTCCCAATTAACAGCCCTTGCCTTTTTCATTGTAACAGCCAATTATGACACGTCAATTGGCCTTCTCTCAAACCCAAACATTTAGCTGATTAATTTGATAACCGTCTACCCTTTCATCTTCGACTAATAATGATTATTGTATTTAATTGTAATATTAAATTATTCATTTTTTTTAAGAGTAGTATTTAATTGTTTGCATACATTTTGGAAATCAGAAATTTACAAGGTCTCTATTCAAAATTGAAATTCATAGAAATATTCTACAAATTGCTAAAAAAAACTAAAAATTTCATATGCAATCCGACCTTCAATAGTTTTTCTTGGATCTCTGAAA